>DWKL01002403.1:0-12785 GCA_018249415.1 Phareas burnsi | reverse complement strand
ACAACAACTGCTTCACGGCGGATTATGAGGGCAGCGGTGGTACTTCCCCAGACGAACGATTGTTCTACCACCTATTAGAATTAGGTGCGTGCGGGATTGGAATCGCGGACCCACAGTGTGAAAGGTCAGAATCTTACCCTCTAGATGACAGCAGACCAGTATAGTAACCGCTAAACCCAGATCGTCCGCACAATCGCAAAATGATGGGTACTAAATTATCGGATGATAATATAATGGCATTAAATTATCGAACATCATACTTAATGCTATTAAAACTGAATGCGCCAATTTAATGCGACAACAACAGCTATACAAGAACTGTTATTAGAGCAGAGACAATAGAGCGACTAGGAAATTGTTTGATGAAAAACGTAACAGTTTTGTCGGCTTTTTGTCCTCTATTGTTTATCTTTGATTGATCAGATAGTAATCTTTTATTATTTATGGTCGGTTAAACAGAAAAGTGACACATGTCAAATATTTCATCTTTATTTTTGAAATTCCTGTCTGTATATATTGTCATAAGAATCTTCCATTTCTTAGTTTCATTATATTAACACTAGATGTCGCGTCTACCCTTTATACCTATAGTTATGTGGCACAAAAAAACAGCGATCAGTCAGTCAATCAGGAGTAGTATTTAATCTACGTACAACCTTAAAAAAAATTAAGTCCTGTTTGTCAGCCAGGGTGTCCGTGGGCTGCAATGAACGCTTAACATCAGGTGGCCTGCACGCTGATTTCACACATAAAAAATACATTAAAAAAAAACCTAATATAAGACGATAATAGAGGAAGTTAAGAGTATGATTATAGACCTCCCTTATGTTTCAATTAATTTATACTATATTCAATAGGTGGTAGAACAATCGTTCGTCTGAGGAAGTACCACCGCCGCCTCATCCGCCGTGAAGCTGTTGTGTTTCGGTTGGAGAGGTGCGGTTGCCGGCACACATATAGCGAGGCGACCATCATAGTCCTCAGGAGTAGTGATGCACCCATATACAGCCTCAAACGGAACTTCGGTTTTGTTTGAGGTTGGATGTGGGTGTCCATGGGCTGCGGTGACCCCATAACTTCAGATGGCCTGCATGCTCGTTCGCTACTTCGCAAACATAAAAAAAATACTAACTTTTGTTTTTTGCATATATTTATTTCCGTTCTATATGTATAAATAATAGACACAACAAAAAAATTGACACTTTTCAATGTTTTCCGTATTAATTATAGTTTTAACGCAACTTGCCCTCGTCTCGCTGCCGTTCATTCCATTTTCCGAACCTCCAACCCTGATTAGACTTTACAAGCCACAGATCCAAATCAACAAACAATTCCAACGCGTACATATACGGAAGTGGCGATTTGTCAAAGAAAGTGGTGAGCTGGTGTCAATGATCCTCGCGTGCGCGGGCGCATTGTGCCGGTCACGGCGCTTCGGCACAGCGGCGCGAGCACAGCACAACCTTCACACTCGCTTCTGCCATATTGTACGCGATAATGTGTACACGTTATTTTTGTATATTTTTGTTTACGAAATATAAAAGTGTACGTACTTGATATGTAGTAGAATTAAATATCGTCCGGGGAAGTACCACCGTCGCCCTCATGATCCGCCGTGAAGCAATGCTTGTTTCGGTTGGAGAGGTGCGGTAGCCGGCACATTTAAAACGAGGTGACCATGTTAATCTTCAAGAGTAGTAGCGCATCTACGTATATCCTCAAATAGAAGTACAATCCTATTTGAGGTTTGTGGGTGTCATGGGCTGCAGTGACCACTTAACATCAGGTGACATGCACGCTCGTTTGCTACTCTACTCACATAAAAATATATGTATATATAATAAAATATATGGTTTGATTTGTATATATAAAATTGTAAGATGGATCTGTGAATCTTCGCTCACGTTTATTTAGTCCACGCTACGCCATTGTATACCCATCAAGCTGTGCGGTAAGAACGTTGATTGCTATTACAACAAATCCTATTAAAATAATATGATATAAATAAATTAGAACTTTCATTGGTCAATTAAGAATTGTCAACATAATAACTCACGATGATAAATGCACTTTAGAATTGAGTCACGATTGCGGAAGACACTCTCATTTATCATTACGTTAATTGGTTAGAAGAAAAGGAAATAAAGCTTTATTATAGTGTTGTAAATACTTATTAACCTTTTATGCAGCTCTCTGTTGTTCCTTGTAGCTCTGTGTCATGTTTTTATTTTTTATTATGTGTGGAGAGTAGCAAACGAGCGTGATTGCCATCTTGTCAAGCCACTACAGCCCGTGGACGCCCATATCTAACCTCAAACAGGACTGAAATCCTATTTGACTTCGTACACAGATGCGTCTCTACTTCTGAGGGCTAAAACGGTCGCCTCGCTGACATACTGCGGACATACGGACTGTATCGGAAATCACACCTCTCTAACAGAAACGCAAGAATAGAAGAGACCATATTTAATCTCAAAACAGGACTGAAGTCCTATCTGAGATCGTAGGTAGATGTGCTGCTACTCCTAAATACTAAGATGGTCGTCTCGCTGTAACTATACCCGGCAATCACACCCCTCCAAACGAAACACAAGAATTGCTTTATTACGGATTGTAAGGGCGGAAACCCGGAAGAACTATAGTTCTACGACCTTTACAACTCTTCTCAATTAAAAAAAATATAAAAAAACATTAAGAAGATTATTATTATTGCATTGTTTATACAAAGAAAAAAACTAAACAGTAACATGTGGGCATTACGAAATCCACTCGGTGTCATTGTCCCCGACCCCACACCAATTTGAATTATAATAAAACGTCGGATACATTATACTTAATTATCTATAATAATGCATTTGAAGGTACAGTCCAATACGTCAGATAACGCCATTTATTATTCTTCAAAATGATGGACACATTGACACCATAATTATGGGAATAGTTTGAGTGATGGAGTTTGGTCACGCTCGCTATTAGATTTTAGAATAGATACGGGATTGACCTCCGGAAAATATGAATGTACGTAGAGATTGTTTGAAATGATCGAAGATTTGCAGATTCCACTGCTGGGGACAGCTCTCCATTCAAAATGAGAAGGGCCAGGCCATTGTCCACTATCCTGGCCGCATGCGGATTGGTAAACTTCACACAGCTTCAAGAATTTTACAAAGATGTAGTCAAGATATCTCAGATGTGTAGGTTTCCTCACGATGTTTTTTTTCACCGCTATTCCTCGCTTCAGTGGTGAAGGAAAACATCGTAAGAAAATCTACACATCTGAGACTTCTCTGTAAATTTTCTCAAACGTCTGTCGAAGAAGTGTACCAATTCACACTTGGCCAGCATGGTGCACGATGCACGAAATCGGACTTGATTGGTTCGATTCCAGAGGCACCGCTGTCTGGCTTATTTTAGTCTTAACTGGACCGCAGTGACCATTTAACACCAAGTAGCCTAACGGTAGAGTATCATGTTATTAGTGGGTACCTTTTATATATACATATATGTATCTTGTGTAAATCATACACCACATTACCACAGCTGGGCACAGGTTTACGATCCAAATGAGAAGGTTTACAGCACAGTGCACCACGCTGGTCAAGTGTAATTTACAGACTTCACACACCTTCGAGAAATTTACAGAGAACTCTAAGATGGATAGTTTCCCCACGATATTTTCCATCGTCGTTGAAGCAAGTGATAATTAATATCTAATATGCAAATAATTTCGAGAAATAAAAGTTTCTTGCGCGTTTCGAACGCCGGATCTCCTGCATGAGAGATCGGAATCTTACCACTAGGTTAGAAGTCATATACTAAATGTCAATTTCATAAGTTTCTATTTACATTTACTGCACCATTATCCACCATGGATAAACCTTTGGCATATAAATGCCACAGCCTAAATTACACAACTGTAAAGTTCTATAATAAAATTTGTTTATTCGTATTGTCTTATTAGTGGTAAGTATTATTTTAACAGTGATTATAGCTTAGTGGTTATAGCATACAATACATACAAGTGGTTATAGCTTAGTGGTAAAATTCAAACCACATGCTAGGGATCCGAGCTTCAAACTTAGGCATGCAACTTAGATTTTTCGAATTTACGTATTCGTTATCACTTGTTTAACAAAAAACAATCAACAAAAACAAGACAAAATAACACCATCAGGAGGTCTACAGGCCAGACCTAAGAGATCTTAAAGACGTTTACACAGCTCTGGTACAAGGTGTGTAGGTTTCCTCGCGATGGTTTTCTTACATCCCTTACAACAAGAAATAATTATATTCCAATCATTAAATTAGAAAATGACATGAATTCGAACCCTGATCAGCGAAATATGGGCTGTCATTGTTTACATAACTGCCTCCTTCGGATTTAAACCAGAGAAAACCAAGAAACAATCATATAATAACAGTAAACATGTTAAACCTACGACCAGCCGCCACGTATGACGCCGGCGTCTTACCAAAACCGGCAAATGCTAACGTAACAATCATTGTTTTGTAACGTTACATGTGTATGTAGATGAGATGATCTCCTGACCGTCAAGTCGTTGCGCAACGCACGAAATCATGCCCGATTATTTTCACATTTCCCGTTTAGAATTCACTTATACAGAAATATACCTAAGTGACGTAAGCCACGTCTGTTTTATTGTTGGAATGAAGTTGATGTTGTTGACGGTACCTTTACTGGGCACGGATCTCTCGTTTTTGTATAAAAAATATTTGTATTTGTACAAAAACGTGACTAAACTATTATTCTTAATATTTGTACTCTGTGATTGCCCTTTATTATGAAGGCGGCGTAGGTGCTTCCCCAGTTGAACTATAGTTCTACCATGTAGAATAATGTGAAGAGGTAGATCATCTCTACGCTGGCCTAGTGCAGATTTACATATCTTTAAACTCTCAGACATATAAGTTTACCCATAACGTTTGGTCTTAACATTGAAGTAAGTATTTTTACATTATGTAACGAGTACTCACGATTTGCGGTTTTGCATTGCCTATATTGAAGTAAGTAACTATCATTTCAAAGTACATAACATTGAAAAACCGACTCGAACCCCGAAAACGTATAGGTAATATCGTCTTTACATATTAACCTTATATTTATTCATTTTGAAATATTCCACTGGACCAGTGATACCGTACATCATCATCATCATCGACCCGTTAATATCCCACTGCTGAACACGGGTCTCCTCTCAGAATGAGAATGATTAGGCCATAGTCTCCGTTAAAGAAAGTGATAATTAATTTTTAATACGCACATAACTTTGAAAAATTATAGATGCGTGCGGCGTTCGAACCCCGGCCACTCAGCTTGAGAGGCCGGAATCTGAACCACTAGGCTATCACTGATATCGTATAATTAAGAGTAAATGATAGATTTTATTAAGAAAATAAATATTGCAACAGTATTTTTATAACTCGTTTTCCAATAATTTCACAACCTAAGACCTCATTAAAGTATATATTATTCATTCACAAAATTATCCGTTAATAATAACATCTCTAGTTAACAAACACTCTATGAAATCAGTAGGTAGCCTTGTAGGATTGCAAAATAATTTTAGATGTAAACGTACTTTCAAATTTACATTAAACCGTGACATATATATGGATATGTAAGGCCTAACACGAAAAATAAAAGCACTATTGCGAAGGGTGACCATAAATTACGGTCCAAAGTAAGGTTTCGGTTTTAGAAACCAATTAGGTTACGTAATATTGATCACAGTTCTAAGTTGTACTAATTAATTTTGTTTCTATTGCAAATAGTATATATAGTACTATATATTTACACTTACTACACCACTGTTAAAGTATATATGTATTATAATTAAATATTTATATTAATGTTACTATATACATCCCTGTCTTTTTCTCCTCTTCTCTTCTGCCATGCTTTCTACCCAAATGTTGTCTGACAGAAATCGTAACCCTAGCGATAAGACCGCCTTTCACCATCACTGTTTTATTTCTTATGGTGTACAATAAAGAACATTTGTATTTGTATATACAGCGAGCTATACGTTTTAATATGAATCAAAAAATAGAATGGGATTATTAAAAACTTTCAGTAAAACCATAATCCTCCTTTATATGAATTACTCGTAATATTAGAGTATGTGTCTCGTAAATAAATAATTATCTTTAGTTCACGTGTCCTGTGGATAAATACTTATTATTTGTGTGTCTTGCAAATAAATTAAGAATAAGAAGTGTCGAATCGGTCTCTTGGCCTCTTTGCAAAAGTACTAAAACAGTTACATATATCTACCTAAACCATCAAAGAAAAGGAAGACTTCGTTCCTGTAATGGTAGATTCTTCGTAATTCAACCTTTCAGTCACTACAGCCACACCTATTTTTGCCTATAACGGCAGTTTTAAAAGCTGTTTAGTAAAGTCAAAGTATAAAGTTTGAAGCCCCCTCACCACACTCTTCAAACTAACACGGTATGAAGAGTGATGTGAGGGAGAGTTACGTAAACAAAGCATTCTAAGTCGTCAAGGGTAGCAACGCATATGTGGCCGACCTATTTAGGCCTTTAATTATATTTTGGTTTCATTACATATTAGTATATTATATTGGTCCGTCTGTGGCAGATACCATTTACCAGTAAAAAAAATTATGTGAGAAAAGTAACTAATGAGCGTGCAGGTCTCCTGATGTTATGTGTTCACGGCCCGCAGGCACCCACATCTAACCTCAAATAGAACTGAAATCTTATCTGAGGTACATAGAAGCATGGACCGCTCTTGAGGACTAAGAAGGTCGCATCGCTGCAAGTGTACCCGGCAATCACATCTCTCCAACCGAAACAATAATTGCTTCACGGCGGAGTATAAAGGCGGCGATAATACGTCCCCGGGCGAATTATAGTTCTACCTATTAGTACCAGTAGATAGTCTACTTGCTCGTTTGCTAATTTAGTGCTAAAAATTATAGTCACATAAAAGACTTTCAAGGATTCGCACACTACGTAAACCAAATATATCCACTCATTAAGCACTCGACAACAGACACTCAATTATAAACAAATTACACATCTCTGTTCTTGCACTACTATTTTATTTATATAACTGTTGCGTTTCATACATTAAATTACATTACATTACTAAGTATTACATTATTTCAATTATGTATGCAATGCTAAATTATTTCCATTATGAAAAGCTTACATCAACTTTCTGTATCACGCATCAAATTTGGCGTATGTACATATATGTAAATATACATATACAAACGGGCATAGCCCCGCGGCTAGCGCAGTTCTTAATCGATCACCGAAGTTGAGCAAGGAAGTTGGATGACCGCTAGTGGCTAAATTACGTGCACTCTTCCATGTTTCGGAGGGCACGTAAAGCTGTCTGTCCCGGTTGTTATCATTGGATAGCAGTCGTTGAACCATGTCGGAGGCCTTGTGGGGGGTTTGAAATCATTTAACCACGGGTGGCCACTAACCTATACTTCCACCAATCCAATTGGAACAGCGTGCTGGAGTATGCTCTCGGCCTTCTCCACTTGTGGAGAGAGACCCGTGTCCAGCAGCGGGACATAAAAAGGGTTTTGCCTATGCCTTTGCAAAAGAAAAACTGGCTGCCCCCTTACTATGTGGACTGATGATGTAAAGAACACAAGGGGATCGTTGGATTCAAAAGGATCAGGACCGGTCAGCGTGTTGTCATCTAGATGAATCCTATGCCCAGTAGTGGACTTTTTAAGGATGATAGATAGATATACATGGCTGGGACCACTTTTTTGTCCCATTGCTGAGCACGGGCCTCTCTTCGCAACTAGAGAATGCCTGGAGCATACTCCACGCTGTTCCAATGCGGATTGCTGAAGAAACAGATTAGTAGCCAACCCACAAAGCCTCCGATAAAGTTTAACTACTGCTATCTAATAATAACAACGAGGACCAAATAGCACAACAACAAGCACTTGGGGATGGAGTATGGGTGGGATTATTCGGGAATGGGAAGCACCTGCTTTATCCGGACATGTTCTGAAGAAGATAAATACTCTCCGGATTATTAAAATTTTCTAATAATAATATAATATGTTTTTTTTTGTTTTTTTTTATGTTTGCAAAGTAGTGAACGAGAATGCAGACCACCTGATGTTAACTGGTCACCGCAGCCCATGGGCACCCACATCCAACCTCAAACAAAATCGAAGTTCCGTTTGACTGACTCCTGAGGACTATGATGGTCGCCTCGCTATATGTGTCTGGCAACCGCTCCTCTCCAACCGAAACACATCAACTGCTTCACGGCGGATTATGAGGACGGCGGTGGTACTTCCCCAGACGAACGATTGTTCTACCACCTATATTAATTAAATATTATAAGAAAACATTAATAATGGGGTGCCATGCCCACTGTTTAACGGATGGCAGAAAATAGCCGTGAAGGTGGAGCCGCCGCAGTCGAAGAGAACGAACCTACTACCTTGAAAATATGGTTGTCGTCAATTTAATTACATGGTAAAACTATAGTTGTCCGGGGAGATACCCCGCCGCCCTAATAGTTTGCCCTGTAGCAATTCGTGTATTTCGGTTGAGAGGTGCGGTTGCCGGGCACACTTACAGTGAGGCGACCATCTCACCTAAACATCTACGTACTAATAAAGCATCTACATACGACCTCAAATAGGGCAGTCCTGTCGAGGCTAGATGTGAGCCCAATTGGCTGCAAGGACCACTTAAATAAGGTGGCCTGCACACTCATTCGCTACTCTTCTCACACATAAAAATAACGTGTACCTTTAAACTACTTCAAAGTACCTATAATTAGAGCTCATACACAAACTCACAAGTTGTTAAAATCTATAGTAGTTATTCATTTTCGTGTGTTTATAATGTATTCATGCAGTGATGATAGCTTAATGTGGGTAACGCGGTAATGAGCCACAATTTAGTGCCCGAACCGTATGGAGCCTGTTATTTGAGCCGGGCCGTGGGAATGGGGAATGGTGGTGGTGGTAGATACATGTAATATATCTGAACAATTCAACGTGTCAATAACATTCATTTTCATTTAATACTCACGTATTCATATGAAAATATAAGGTTTGTTTCCCTAAAATACAATTATTGGCATAAACCATAAAACTTCTTCAATCCGTCTATAAAATAAATATACACCACACTAAAAATTATTGCCTCACGGCGGACTATTGGAGCGGTTGTGGTACCTCCCCGGACGATCTATAGTTTTACTACCTAATTAAATTGGTGGCCACTTGATTTTTAAGGAGGTACAACAATATTACAAAAAAACCTAATAAAACATGCTTCAAGGCACTGTCGCTATACGGTTACTAACAAGTTATCATGAGCTTATGATCTTGGTGTGAATACCAGTTCACAGTCATACAATTATTGTATTGTCGGATCTCGCTACGCGTGCGAAATTCCAAATTAATTGGACATCAAGAAGAGGTAGACAGAGATTTATAGAGCAGTTAATATGGGATATTTTATATTGTACTAGCAGACCGGGCCACGCGTTGCTGTGGCTTTCTTATATTTCTTTCAATTATTAGATGTTCTAATTGGTATTGGTATTATTATATTTCTTAAGTTCTTCTCAAGTTGGAACAAAACACACATTCAAAAAATATGTTACAATCGGATAGTTAGTTTCGGAGTTCATCCCGGACAAACATCGTGATACGTGAATTATCGTCATCAACACATTAATGTCCCACTGCTGGACACAGGTCTCCTCTCAGAATGAGAAGGGTCAGGCCATAGTCCACCACGCTGGCTAAGTGCGGAATGGTAAACTTCACACACCTTCAAGAACTTTATAAAGAACTCTCAGATGTGTTAAAGCAAGTGATAATTAATTTCTAATACACACATAACTGAAAGATCAGAGGTGCGTGCGGGATTCCGACCCCGGCCACTCAACTTGAGAGGCCGGAACCTTCACCACTAGGCTATCACTGCATATGCTAAGCTGTCACTGCATATATAATATATATATGAATTATATATAATAGATATTAATTATAATAATGATCGTTTCTAGAAGAGATTAAAAATAGAATCGGAAGATGCCGTCACATCGATACATACACAGGTAAAGCTAATGAAAGCGTGATAATTAGACCCATTAAAATGTATATTAGTTTAACTAAACTTCCGTGTGTACAATGTATCGAATGGTGTTCACCGTCGAATGTCGTTAACGCGGTAATGAGGTACAATTTAATGCCCGTGCGCTATAATGCTTGTAATATTACGAACTGGGCCGTGGGAAATGGGGAGACAGGGCGCTCAGTAATGTAAATATAGTATTTATACAACTATAAATTGGATTAAGGTGAACTGATGACTTGAAGAAGACAGCGGGTAACTGTTGGATTCGGAAAACAAAGGATCGGTTGGATTCAGAAAGCGAAAGACCGGTTGGAGTGGTGCCGATTGGGAGAGATCTATGTTCAATGGTGGACTTTGAAAGGCTGATGGATGATAGTGGATAAGAAACCAATTTAAATCGTATAAATGTATCATAGATGTAACAGGCGGTAGAGTATATTTTGAGTGGTTGTTAAATTAAAGTTCATCCGGGGATGTACCAGTGCCGCCCTCATAATCCGTGAAGTAAATCTTGTGCTTCGGTTGGAGTGATGCGGTTATCGGGCTCACTTACAGCGAGGTGACCCTCTTAGTCCTCAGGAATAGTAAGGCATCTACGTACGACCACAGATAGAAGTTCAGTTTTGTTTGAGGTTAGATGAGAGTGTCGCTGAGCTGCAGTGACCACTTAACATTAGGTGACTTGTACGCTCGTTTGCTACTCCTCAAACATATAATGGTTTACTAATCATTGAATCGGCAAGAAATCATAGCCTAGTGGTTATTCCGACCTCTCACATTAGGCTTCCAGAGTTTGAATCCTACGCACGCACCTTAGATTTTTCGATGTTACGTACATTTAAGAAATCAACGGTCTAGCCTAACTCTTCTCATTCTGAAAGGCGACACGTGCTCAGCTGTGGGACAGAATTAGGTTGATGATGATGATAATGATTATGATGATGATGATGATGATGATGATTAAGTATATATTGTTGATACAATTGCACACAAATTTACCGTGCCCGAAAAAACACATTAAAAACCAACGCCATACAGATATATGAAAGATATAAATGATTATTTTCAATCACAAAAAACTAATTGAATCGTCAAATTTCACCTGACGTTATCTACACTGGTGTTAGAGATCACAGCCACTGTGAACAGTTTAGAAAAACATTAGCATAGCGTGAACAGAGTTCCACAAGTAAATTCTCAGTACGATTTCAAAACTCATTCGTAGGATTTTACCCTCTAAAATGATTTGCATACGAATTAAGTTGGTTCGAGAGGAACGTCGAATGAACTCTATAAAAAGTGAGGCAACTGCCATTGTTGTTTTTTCTCTCACGATGTAGATAACTTATTGTTGGTCTCGAATGAAATTCAGATTTGCTCCGGCAATGAGAGGGAAGGTTCGTTTAATGACGCCGCTATTGAATGAGCTTCAATTTTATCTTTTTCACTCGTGTTCCCAACACTGACTTTTGAATTGTTACGTAAATTGTACGAACGTAATTTGTGGCATGGGCTTTCGTTATCTTATTTTATGTGAGAAGAGCAGCAAACGAGCGTGTAGACCTGATGTAAATGGTCACTGCAGCTCATGGACACCCATCGAACATGAAACGGGACTGAAGTCCTATCTGAATACATCGTCGTTCTTCCAAAGAGTATCGTACGTAGATATTCAGGAGTGACGCATCTACGTACGACATCAGATAGAACTTCAGTTTTGTTTGAGGTTACATGTGGGTGTCCATACCCTGCAGTGACCACTTCAAGTAGCCAGCACGCTGTTAGTTACTCTTCAAACATAAGCAAACAGAAATCTAAATGCATCGAAATCTAAGATAGTCGTTCGCTATAAATGTGTCCGGCAACCGCACCTCTCCAACCGAAACACAAAAACTGGTTTACCTCGGATTATGAGAACGGTGGTACTTCCTCGGACTATTTGTACCACCTACCAAAATTAACATTAAATTTGTATTCTATATTTAAACCACAGATTTGTTGCTACATAGGTTTTTATCTATATTTAATGTATAAAAAATTATGTGTAAAAAGTATTCTATATTTAAACCACAAATTTGTTGCTACATAGGATTTTATCTATATTTAATGTTTAAAAAATTATGTGTAAAAAGTATTCTATATTTAAACCACAGATTTATTGCTACATAGGATTTTATCTATATTTAATGTTTAAAAAATTATGTGTAAAAAGTATTCTATATTTAAACCACAAATTTATTGCTACATAGGATTTTATCGATACTACATATTTCAATACACATGCAACACTAGCGCTCTATCGATTGTGAAACGCAACTTATACGTCTTTCGCAATGACAACTCATCCTTACACTTTACACTTAGATCTCATTAATAACCGAAACCATTTCGAAACAACTCAACAAACTAAAACGCAACATTGGGGGTCATCCCGAAGCAAACTAAGTTAGAATATGGACGTATAGACTTGTTTATAGTCTAGCTCATTCTTCATCGACCCATTAATGTCCCACTGCTGGCACAGGTCTCCTCTCTGAAGGAGAAGGGTTAGTTCATAGTCCACCACGCTGGCCAAGTGCGGATTGGTAGACTTCACACACCTTTGAGAACTTTGCAAAGAAGTCTCAGATGTGTAGGTTTCCTCACGATGTTTTCCT
>DWKL01002402.1:0-12788 GCA_018249415.1 Phareas burnsi | reverse complement strand
TATATCAAACATAAGCTATAATAAAAGGCATTCAATTAATGTCGCCGCATGTGAAGAATGTGGAAGAGCTATGATGTAACAGCCACAATTATATAATACAACCCACATTATTGAATAACACTTTTTCTCTTACTTTTAACTTGGTTTAATTCCCAGCACTGTTTTCTTAATGCATCAAATTTATATTTGCAGTTATTTAGGTACTGTTGCAGTTTTATACGCAGAAAGTATTGTGTGTTGGTTGTTGTCATATCGAAATTTTAGTTTTTTTTGTATGGTTGGAGAATAGCAAACGAGCTTCCAAGCCGCCTGATTTTAAGTGGTCAATGCAGCCAATGGACATCTAACTTCATAACAAACTAAATTTTTGTCGGTAGTCACACGTAGATACGTTGCTACTACTGAGCACTAAGATGGTCGCCTGGCTGTAACTGTACCCGACATACACACTTCTCCAACTGAATCACAAGAATAGCGTCACGGCGGATAATGGGGGCGGCAGTGGTACTTCCCCGAATGAACTATAGTCCATCTTGTCACAGAAAATCAAAACCGAAAATGCAGAATTGTTTCCCAATTTTATAGTTACTTGTGCTCCGAAATAATTGATGCATTAAATTCCACTATTATTATCATAATGATTATTATTGTCCCACTGCTGGGTACAACTTCTCACAATGAAAAACGTTAAGCCATGATCTACTACGCTGGCAACGTGCGGATTAGTAAAATTCACACACCTTTGGGAACTCTACGGAGAACGGGAATAAAGGTTTCTTTGCGATGATTTCCTTCAACGTTACAATAAGTGATAATTAATTTTTAGTTTGGATAACAGAAGGGCATATCTGGGTTTCGATCCCAGTTCCCTAGTGGGTAGAAGTTGAAATCCTACCATCACTGCTATAACGAGGCTGTGTCTCCTACAACAACAACATTATCTAATCCATGAATAATATTGCAGTCCATCATAACTATTTTGAATTCTGTTGACTTCTGCGGTCCAGACAAAAATAGAGAAAAGGTGGATTGAAAAGGTAAGACACACGGTCAAAGGGAAGATAATAAAACGTTGTATTTTCATTCTAATCCGTAGTGAAGTCGGGATGAGCCGGGTCCTGCGGGGTGCGGAGGGAGGCTCGATATCTAAAATTACAAGCCTGCACAGAGTGCCTTTCTTGAGGTACGCCGTTTTCCATTCCTTTATGTTAAGCTGCCACTTGCAGGCATGCTTTTATTCAAACTATGGCCTTAATGTTCACTTATACATTCTTTTCAACGGCAACATTAGGTACTAATTTAAAATGACTTAAATTTAGCTGTCTCGATAATAAATCGTTAAAGCCTGTAAAATGTAACACTACTTGTTGAGATTACGATGTAGATATTTTTCAAGCATTTCAATACAAGTATGCATAAACGCAAATAGGGTTTGGAAGTCACGACATTCGAAGATCCGGGACACGACGCGTCTCAAGCTTCAAGATTTTTCAAGATAAAATAAGGATCGATTTCATTTTTAGCGAGATGTCACTATAAAATCGCCAATTTAACAGTTTTATACAGATAAAATTAAACTCTTTTATTTTTTACATTCATTTAATTCTTAACAATTAGTATAAGTATTTAAATGTCATAACTTTTAAAGGTAGAACTCTTCGTGGTTAAATTCCAGAGATACCTACTAGATAGTACCAGAAAATTACTAAACCTACTTCGGCCTTATAATACCCTCTTAAGGCTGCTTTAAGGTGTGGTAAGAGAGAAATACTTAAATAAGGCGTTCCAACTTAGAGGTAACAACGTATCCTTGACCAATCTCAAACAAGACTGCCCTCCTTGAGGTTGATTACAGATGTCCATAGGCGACACTAACTACGTATCACCAGGTGTATTGCATGCTCATTTGCTATTTCTATGCTATAAAAAATACGAAATCATATTTCTCAAATACAATTCTATAATTTTAAAATAGACTAATTAGATATCATATATGAATCATTAATAATCGTAATGTAATTAGTACCAATTTTTTTGTCATAGTTCTCGATAAGTCTCGAGACTAGACTTGGTCCCGAGGGATAAGACGCTTAAATTTGAAGAAATTGTCGGAACTTCCAGACACTAGACGTCCCGGGACTCATGCCCTAGACCCGTAGCAACAACCTTTTAAAGCTATTGAAACAAAAACGTACGCAATGACAAAAATAAATCTTCTTATCGCAATTATATTACAAAATTTTTGTCATTTATGATACACATATTTATTACCCGAACCCGTATAAGCCTGTACATAAGCTAAGTGCTTTAAAGCGTAAAACACTTACTAACTAAAATCTATCGAACAAGTTATTTTGTACTGATGGTAGAACTATAAGTTCGACCGGAGAGGTAGATAGTCCACCGTGAAGCAGTTCAGTTGGAGAGATGTGGTTATCGGGTACACTTACAGCGAGGCGACCATCTCAGTCTTCTGGAATAGTGATGCATCTATGTCCGATCTTGGACAGAACTTCAATTTTGTCTGAAGTTGAATGTATTTGTCCATGGGCTGCAGTGACCACTTAACATCAGGTGGCCTGCACGCTCGTCCGCTACTCTCCGAATATAAAAAAAAAATTACAACGAAGCGATCATCTTAAGCCTCAGGATGTAATACCGCAGCTAAATACGACCTCAGATAGGACTTTAATCTTGTTTGAGGCTAGATGTGGGTTTCCATGGGCTGTAATGACCACTTAACATCAGCTGGCCTGCGCGCTAGATTGCTACTCTTTTCACATAAAAAAATATTATTAATTAATTATATTGTAAATCCTATTCATAATGTGTTTAATAACAAACATGTTAATCACTGAGCATAATACCAGCATGACCGTGTAAAATCATAACCGCATGTCAGGAGTTGAAGCCGTGCGCATCGGAGCGCGCCCGCTGCGGTCGCGTGCCGACACAGCATAAGGCTCCACACACTCTACCATCGAAACCTTACCAAATTAAACCACTCCGTCTTATATTTCATGTACAAGTGCTCGTTACCAAGAATGCCATATTTTAGGCACATGTCAACATCGACATATTGACAGTAGAAAGTTTTAACAACAAGCTGGTATTACTTTTTTAAAGAGCAATTTTAATCGCGGCGCTGTGTGTAGAATATTTTGTATCTTGAATTAAGGTCAAACAATTTTGCAATGACTTATAAAAAAAAGTTCAAACATTTATACATATTCTGAAAACTGTAACATACACTCAGTGGCATTTCGAAAATAACACAACAAAATATCTTATATCTGGAGCCATGTGTTAAATCGCAAAACCTGCTACGTTTACCGTCTACCGCGTGAAATCCTAGTCTCCCCAGGCAGGTACGTTTCAAAACGTATTGTCGTGCTCCTCAAAGGTCTGAATATGAACAAAGCAACCGAATCGAACGTAATAAAAATCACTTTAGCATTACACAGCGACGGGTACTGATGTCTATCGGCATTGTGACACACGACGCGGCCCCGATATATGTCACGGGGGAAAAGGCTGCGGCGACGAACCGACTATTATTTTTGTACGACAAAACAAAATTGATCGCTCTCGATCCTGCCTACGCCTTACGGGTATCGTAATTTGAATACAAAGCTCGTTAAGTAAAATATTTAGCTGGATAGAAATTGTTAATTATGTGCTTGACTGAAGTCGGTATTCATTACTTAACAACATGATAAAATGTATCTAAAATTTCGAGTATATTTGGCAAAAATCTGGCTAAAACAAATTTCATTATTACGACCTTCATCCATGTTACTCCTTGGGAAATGTCTCAGAATAAGTAGATATAAACTTCACTCGCCTGGTCTGTAAATCGTTTTTATAGAAATCGAACCCGGTAACCTCTGCTTGACAGTCCTGTATGATGACCACTATACCAGACGGGTTTTAATTTATTTTGACGATACAACTTGTTTGAATAACATATAAGTAGCTTGTGTAGATCGTAACCGATCTAAAAGAATAAGTTGCGTCAAATTCAGTCGGGAGATGGATAGGCAACACCTAATGGCTACATTTTATATACGCTTCCATGCTTTGGAGGGCACGTTAAGCTGTTGGTCCCGGTTATTATCATTGGTTACTTAATCTTGTTGAAAGCATTAAAGATATTTTAAGAACATGTATCAGCGGTCGGTCCCTAATCTGCCTTCACCAATCCGCAATGAAGCTGCGTGGTAGAGTATGCTTCAATCTGAACGCAATTCTGAAAAGGGGCCCAGCAATTGAAAATAAAAAGTATTGCAACCAAATACATATCATCAACCCATTAATGTCCCACTGCTGGGCACGGGTCTTCTCTCAGAATAAGAAGAATTAGGCCATAGTCCACCACGCTGGCCAAGTGCGGATTGGTGGACTTCACAGACCTTCGAGAACTTTATAGAGAACTCTCAGATGTGTAGGTTTACTCATGATGTTTTCCTTCGCCGTTAAAGCAAGTGATAATTAATTTCTAATACGCACATAACTTCGAAAAATCAGAGGTGCGTGCGGGGTTCGAATCCCGGACCCCCAGTATAAAGGATCGGAATCTTAACCACTAGGCTATCACTGCTTTACATACATGTAATACGATAATATTGAAATAAAAAGACATTCGCATTCTAAAAATGTAACATCTACATAACAGATGTCTTATTATATTACTGACGGCATTTTATGGAAAAAAAAAATAACGCAATCACGAAATGTATGTTCAGAATACTCGCAGGTGGAATACATGTTCAGCGTACTGTCACTTAAATTTCATATCAATGCACGTTCTATAAACTAGGGATGTGTGAAAAATGTAAGAAGCGCAAAGAACAAAGTAAAAGTAATAAGAGACTCGTCCCACTATCGACAGGAGAGCGAGAACTTGTTAGAAAGCTACTGGTGAAGAAAGCTACAAGTGATTTAGATACGATAGATCCCTATCTGCTGTTTGTTTATGTTTTAATAAAAATATAATAGGATAGAAGAGTACGTATCATTACTGATACTTGGCCAAGCTGATGAATTTAGATTTCTGTTCCGCGTCTGCGTATTTGTAAAGGGTATTCTAGTGTGTGTGAGGGCTATGAGTGCAGAAAAGTTATTTTTATATTTTTTAAATCCATTTCATTGTTTATCGCTAACTGTATCGCGATAGAACAAGTCGATACACGTGCCATTTAATGATGCCACACGTCGATATTCCGGCGGGTGTAAATTTACACCCTATTTTATAATTCCATTTTAACTTTTATCACTGGGCCAATTTTATGATTTCTTCATACAACTAACTAACACCCATCAATGTCAAAAAGAAGTTTAGTGCAAATGGTTTTGTTATCAAATTCCATAATCACTTCTTACCTAGATCTGAACATTGAATACAGTCGAAACGAAGGCCAGTAGTGGACTTTTGTGATTCTTTTTATTTATTTTTTTATGACTGTACAGGCTACCTAATGTTATGTGGTCACTGCAGCCCATGGTCACCCACATCTTACCACAAATAGGACTGAAGCCCAAAGGTCCTACATAGATGCGTCACTACTCCTTAGGACTAAGATAGTCGCTTGTGAGTATACCCGACAACCACACCTCTAAAACCGAAACACAAGTATTGCTTCACGGAGGACAGTGAGTGCGGTGGCAGAACACTTCATGGTTGATCTACGAGGACACTATTGCCATACGTATTTCTGGATGGTAAGCGAAACATAATAATACGAGGCGTTCCAAATTAGTCATCATGGGCAGGGCAGTGGCCGACCTTAGGATGGGATAACCAAGGAAATCTGTAGATTTCGGCGGCATTAACTTACTACCATCTTACCATCAGTTGATTCGCTCGTTTTCTGCTTTTATCCTTAAAAAAAACTCCAAGTATACCAGAATAGTATATTTTAAATAAAGAAAGTTTATTTCTACAATAATTTAAACTTTATTAATACTAAAGCAAAATTTAATTATACACAAAGTATTCCTTATAAACCGTTAAGCCGAAAATGATCTAATTAAAAGGCTATAGAGACAGTTTCCCGACGACATTCGCAGCTCTGCTCGTTTTTAACCGTCTCACTCAAACTAAAACCGTCTATTCTGTCCATTAAGTGAGTCCTTAATTGCCTCATAATATCTCTAGACGCGGAGACTCGGCCATTTCTCCACGAAACGTATAGTTTTTCCTTCACTTCAATGCGTGGTGTAAAAAAGAGCTCGTTTGTAGTGATGAATGACGCCGGTGACGGGAGCCAAGTAATTGGGTGTCGAAGTCTAAAGCTAAAAGCATACACATGTTGCCGCAGATCGCACCGCCATCTGACGGGCCATTGTCTATGCTTACTTCACTATCTACACGATAAATCGTCGGTGTAGTGTCGTGTCAGCCTAAGTGATGTACATACTATCGAGGTATGTGAAATATCGCCCCGGCGTGTTATTAGAACGAGCCGGAATGCCCAATCGATCAGACTGAGACCGCAGAATAGGCTTTTTGCAGGGTGAGTCTTCAGCGAAGTCTCCTTGCGGTTTTCGAAAGTCTGGGAGTAAAATCACTGTCAAATTCATAAATTGTATTAGTTACTGTTGTTTAAATGGTAAGACTGTTCTGTATTAAATGTCAACTAACACGTCTATATTTAAATGAAATTTATTATACTACCCTAAAGACATCAGACACTAAAGGTGACATTGATCTAAAATAGACCTCAGACGCAATTAATATAAGATCTATCCCAAAAGAGAAATGATACAAACATTAAACGGTTAGTAACACCGTTCAGATAATGTGAGATTAAGTATCAACTACTACAGACAAAATTTACCCGCTACAAATCCTTAAAGCTCCACAAACCCAAGTTCTAATTTCGCGTCGGCAGTCGAGGTATATCCGTATAACTGCCAATAAATACTATCCCGCTCTCTTATAAATTGAAATCGACAATCCTTTTGTAATATCTCGGCGAGATACAAATACTACTGTGCTTTATCCGACGATATTGCGGGCTATAGTGGCCCAGCGACGCGTAACGTTGCTCGGAGACGCCCGCCACAGACTGCTGCCCATAGCTACTGTGATATAGCTATAATTAGCTACCTTCATAAATGTTTTTGCCTTCTCTCTTTTGTGCATAAGTCCCTTAATTGGTTGGTACGGCATTATTATAAAACAGATCTGTGAGTACATACAGGTATGCTGTGGCTTTGTATTGAATATTCTTTGTAGCTATTCACTCAGACTTTTTATGTTTTCATGAATAGTTTTATAAATATTAAAATTATTTTAATTAATATTAGCGTTTTGCCGGCGGCAGCGTATTTGTATTTGCTTTTTTACATATTTTTGTATTGAATAAACTAATTGGATTTAAGTAGAATTAATTGTAGATACAAATAATGTTTATATGTTTCTTGAAATTAAGTCGTATATTCACCCAAAATACCATACGTTCAAATATTTGTAAACAGACAAAGAAGGCGAATAATCCAAAATGTTTATAAAGCATTATACTAAAGATCCCAAATCTCTCCCATAAATAATAGTTCTGCAAATAATTTTACGTGGAAATGACCGAAAAAAATCTGTTTATTATATTAATATAACTATATATATTTAAATTTTAATTTTAAAGATATTTTTAGCAAAAATAGCAATGTCCTATAACACGGCCCAATTATTTATTAAGCACTGTTAAAGCCAACATAACATATCAAAGAACTTCGCAACACACAAAAAGATATAAAATAAACTTATGACTTCCGCCATCAAAATAATATTATACCAGAGATTGGGCACGGAGAAATGCTGCTATCAAAATATTATATTTTAATACGACAGGGTACATGGAAGTGGACATATCATATATGCTCGTATATATACAATTCGATGTCGAATCATAGCGTGGTTACTAAGAAAGTAGTTTTGACATAACGCTCCAAATATTTATTATTACAGTTTGTATGTATCACACGTACAATTTATATATATTATAAGCTATGATAGCCTAATGCTACTTGCTTTAAAACTGAAGGAAAGATGACGAGGAAACCAATATACTTGAGAATTGTCCATAAAGTTTTAAAAATTGTATGAAATCCACCATTCCGATAGACTACAGGCTACCCCTATTGATTTTGGAAGGAGTTCCGTGCTAAGCACTGGGCCAGTGTTAGGTCGATGATTACGATTTATCCTAAAACCTTCACCAGCACCATATATTATCGCTTTATAAAATAAAAGGGAGGAAAGGATCCGTGACGTTGAATCTAGTACGCGTACATCTATGAACAGATTTTAAAGGATATTTGCAATACCTTTATAGAAGTACTCCGAGCAATATAATCTTGAAACTGCACCTTCAGAATTAATTTTAGTCATCAACATTGAATTAATCACTTATCAAGGGAAATTTGTTAGTATAATTGAATGGGTACTTAAAACGAAGCGGCTCTATCTGTACTTGTTTGTGCCTTGTGTATAGCCTACGTAAAGAGCACTTACCGTTCTTCCTCTACTAGATCCTTAGCTAGTATTGTCCAGTGCTCGCTACTTATATGTCCGCTTTTCACGCTCCACGATAATGGGAATTTTTGAAATTGCAACAATACACATACGGACTCCTTGCAACGGCGGCGGCCAGCGGAAATTTTGTTCCTGTTCGCTCTTCTGTGAGTAATGACAGTATTCTCTGAGATGTACTTACGCCTCTGCTCTTCACTTTTATTTCTTTTGGTATTGAAAGAGCCGTATACGAGTAACAGCGCTTGTTACGTTGTAGAAATTTTATTTATTGAGTTCTTGAAGGACTTAAACCGAGCTATCGTTTTATTTTTATGTATTGTGTCTGCAACCCTTTTTATGTTCCAATACTGGTCACGTGTCTCTCCTCACAATTGGGGGAGGCCTGGAGCATACTCTACCACGCTGCTCCTAAGCGATTCGGTGAAGGGAGTACGAGTAATGTCCCATGTAATTCCTCCAACTAAGTTTAACAAATGCTATCCAATGATCAATGATAACAACCTGGATCGGTACTTTAGCCACTGGCGGTCATCCATCCAACTCTTGCCCGGACCCAATGTTGCTTTACTTTGTAGATCGATTACAATCCACATAAAACCGAGGTATATGCACTCTTTGTGAATATATAATATTCCGTGTTGGAATTTTGATTGTCGAAAATTCTGCGCGTTATTGTTTTAGATAAGATTGATGTCTGCATTCATAGCGACGTGGATTTGATTTTTTTACCTGATATTTTAGGATTCATAAGAAGCGGTATGATAAAATGCGTAGCATAGTAGCATGGTGATTCATGTTTTCAAAGACCGCACATCAACGGGATCGGTACCGCATCCCGTTACAAAATCCTTTATACTTTCATATGGTCCGCATGCCCTAGCGACCATACTGGTCTGCCAGACAAAGATTACCGGGTTAAATCCTCAGCTAAAGCAGACATTTAAAAGATTAATTTAAAAATCTGCACTGGTTCTGGGTGTTTATATGTGTGTTTCAATAGTGTCCACAACACGGTTTGGAGTCAGTATGAAACCATAAGTGTAAAGAGTATTATATATTTATTTATTACATACATTTCTTTCATATTATCTGTTACATACAATTGACACAACACATATCAATATGATGATTTGTGAGTTGCCACATACCCGCTATGACCAAGTGCGTAACTCATAGTCCACTATATACATCATTTCACCCGCGGCCTAAATAATATTTGATCAAATCACGATCAGCATCATCGTCGCGATCATCGCATTACTGTTCCATTGCCGAGTACAAATTAGAATAATGTGAATTTCAAAATGAGACATTCAAATCAAGCTCAATAAAATGATATATTTATGATTATCAAATTCAATCAAACCCCCAACATATTTAAGTTTTAAAGTAATTATTTAATCTTTCTCTACAGTTGCTTTGATAAGTAGCTACAGACTTTCACGGTGGAACTCGTCGTGGTTTGACTCCGGAGGCATCACCATCACAACTGTCACTATCTTGTAACATTAATGTTAACCTCGTTCGTATTCTGGTTTGAAGTGTAAGAGACACACGAGATATTCAAAATTAGTCGTTAAGGGTACCAACATATTTGTGCCCGGTGTTCATAGGTGGCATGTCTACTTAATATCAGGTAGACTGCAAGCTCGTTTGGTATTTGTATGTAATAAAAACACTCTTCTTCAAAGCCGGCGATGCATTGGCGACTCCTCTGGTGTTGCAAATGTCCATAGGCGACGGTAACCACTTCCCATTAGATGGCCCGTCAGCCTTATCGTTAGGTTATAACTTAACTTATAAAAAAAAAAACTCTTATCAGCATTTACGCACAAAACCGTTGTACTCCACATAACATTTAACTTTAAAAATACATTAAAACATTTACATACGTTCCGGCCAGTGCAGTGTTAATCGAATAACGATAATCGATCCACGTCCGGCAACCACCTGTCCGCGGAAGCGACGACGGAAGCGCACGCGCCACCACCTGCCCTTAGGACCTTGCTTCCGTTACAAACCTTAAAAGTGTTGACCTCTTTACAAATACACATAACAGGCTTCGCGGATATGAAAGTATTTGAAATACGAATATTTCACGAACAAACTTATTTTCTAAAATTGAATTTCAAAAACAGTGCTAACAAAACTTTTGTACTAAATACAAGACATTATTATCAAGCAATTATTGTATAAAAATATTATTATCAAGCAATTATTGTTATATTTCTTACTGGATATTATGAAATAATAATTATTGTTTAACCGCGGTTTTCAATGCTGTTGTTTTCTAGTTTTAAGGGTATGCGAATGGAAGGGATATGTGTATTCGAGGCGTTCCAACATAGTCCTCAGGGTCAACAATGTGTAGCCGGACTCAAGTAGGACTTAATCTTATATCCAATTGATTACAGATTTCCATGGGCGGCAGAGACCATTATATGGGCTACTTTTGCGCAATAAAAAAATTCTAACGGATTACAACATAATTTTAATACTAAAATTTATTTTGAGTCGACATCTCTACCCTATAGAAGGGACACTGCCATTATAAGGTAGAAGAATATGGACCACTATAGCGCAGCACACTGCAGTCTTTGGGCTTAGTAGGTTTGGTAAATCGGACATATATATGTATAAAGCTTTACAATTTAGTCATCACAGCTAGCTACTCCCATATGACCGACCGCTGTCATTTGAAGTTAGCTAGACCGAAACTCTCATTATCAACTAACCAATAAACATCAAACGGACGCGTGCATATTTGTTACTACTGTCATACTTGTTTTTAATATATTTTTTTATTACCAACATACAAAAAACTATGCCCCAAATGTGCTTTTTCCGTAACAAAAGCACCTCGAGTTTAATAACTCCATATACTTTAGTAAAGTATCTACATTAACTTGCTTCTATACGGTATTTTAATAATTGTCCGGTCGAATCAGTTACCACTTCAAATGCTCCGCAAGAAAAGCTTCTTGCATAGTTGTTAGTTGCATAGGTAACTCTTTGGTTTTTTTTTATAACTAAACCTAACGATGAGACTGACGGACTGCCTGATGAAAGTGGTCACCGTCGCCTATGGACATTTGCAACACCAGAGGAATCGCCAATGCATTTAAAGGAGAGCTTTTTTTGCACCTTTCTTAAATAACCCCATATAGCGCACCGGGAATACCTTAGGAGGAAGTTGGTTCGTCTCTACTATAGACATACTTTAGTTCTGTTTAGTTTTTTTAGTTTATTTTTTGAGATGGTAGAACTATAGTTTGTCCGGGGAAGTACCACCGCCGCCCTCATAATCCGCCGTGAAGCAGCTTTTGTGTTTCGGCAGGAGCGATGCGGTTGCCGGGCACACTTACAGCGAGGCGACCATCTTAGTCCTCAGGAGTAGTGGAGCATTTACGTATGATTTCAGAAAGAATTGCAGTTTTGTTTGAGGATAGATGTAAGTTTTCATGGGCTGCAGTGACCACTTAATATCAGGTAGCTTGCACGCTCGTTTGCTACTCTTCAAACATAAAGAAAACTTTAGTGTACAATACGTAACAAATTGCGTTTTCCACAATATCTATTTACAAATGAAAGTAATAAAAGAGATAAGTTTAAATCAATATCTAAACGACTACTCGTAAAAGTATTTATATTTACAAAAAGGGTGAATCATTATCGCTCAATCTTTTATTCATTGGAGTTTTCATCGTTTCTCACGTCAAAATATCTAATATCAAAGATTTTTTGCACAGCATTCTGATAACATAACTCGGTACAAACGTACTAAGCTCGTTTTGCAAAGGAAATAAAGTAGTTCCAGGTTCGATATTTTCTTTTCGCGTAATACGTCTGGAATTCTGCATACAAGTCTGTCGAATGTGCAACCAAGTGAAGGCAGACGTGTTTTTTTATTCGACGTTCACGCTATGAACGAGCATCGAGTTCATACACCATGCGATGTGTGCACGTAAAATGGATCCTGCGATAAAGTTGTTTGCGACAAAATAAAATATCGAAACTCAAATCAGTTGTCACTGTTTTTTGCGAATTTTGATACAGTTGAAGAACAAATTCTAGGCATATCTTAATTCAAAGTTAGGAAATAACTACTTTGTAACAATCCGCGACCAATATGTATGATGGTATATATCTTGCCAAGACATGCAGCGTGCACCGCTCTCCCTCCCGCACAGGACACGTGCACAAGCAGAAGATAATAACAAAAATATACACCACCATACATACCACCACCAAC
>DWKL01002401.1:0-12791 GCA_018249415.1 Phareas burnsi | reverse complement strand
ACTAGAACAGCAACTTCACACCGGTGTTATAAGTCAGAAATATATATAGTGTCGTTGCACAAGATCCGCCAGCTTCAAAATATCTCGGACGATAGCTCATTGCTACATCTGAGGACTAAGTCGGAATGCCTCTTTTCTTAAGACCGAAACTATAATCATATTTATATTTTTACAATATCATATACACGTAAAAAAATAGACGAAGCATTTGCTGGTAAGTTGTCAGCCCCTTTGGTAGATGTAGCGCCCAATTGATTGAACTGACCCCACATCGTCGAAAGTTTCGACTATATTTTATTATTTTTCTCTTTGCTTAAAATATTGAAACACACCTAGGCCTGCTGAAAACCTTGCTCTTCTCCGTAATCTTCTTCCTGGGCTTGAGTTTGTCGACGATCGAATCACCAGCACCGTGCAAAGACCCTTCAACTGGGGTAGTGTTTTTCAAGGCACTTAGCGCAGATTCCTAAGGAAAATAATATCATTAATAACCTAGAAATAAAATATTTCTTCTCTCTCTTTCTTTCCCGAATCGTTGAATCTATGAAATGCATGAATTAATCTACGAAGTGACTCAATAAATCCTATTTTGACATCAGCTATTGACCCGACTGAAATCTATATATGGATTAGAGCCAGTTTGCAACGCCCTACAAATAACAATGCATTTACAAATGTTTACGTCACTCTTAAGTGATTTTGTTGATAATATATTGTTAGAAAATTAGCCCGCACAAGAGCAATTTGTTAAATATTACATATTTTTATAGTTTTATTCACCCGCTTATAAAGGTTTTGAGCAGGCTGAATGTTGGCCTTCCAGACGAAGCTTCCGCGTTCGAGTCCCGGATAACTTTGATATTTCGATATCATTAACTAGTATTAACTAATAAATAACTTCATGGAGTTGTTAAAGCCTATCGACGCACATCTGCAAAGGGTGGTGGTCTATGACTTAATCCCTATCTCTTTTAGGACATTAGAACAATAATGAGTTGATGACGATGATGATTTACTTTAGCTGATAATCCTTCGGTGCTATAGTCCGTGACCTTCTGGAGCACCTCGCTCTCGGTGCCTAAGTTAGCTCCGGAAAATGGCGTAGGACTGTCGCTTGTTACCTGCACATAATGTAAATTCATTCCTTATCTGTAACTAAATTCAAGTAGAGAGAATTGTTACCGATTTTTTATTATACATGCTTTGCTGCCTTAGAGACAGCAAATAAACGTAGAGCATGTATACACTAACTTCGTATCCCTTTTGTATGTGCCTTACCGCACCCTTCACACCCCTACTAGGACACAACAACGCTACATAAAGCAGAAAATAGCGAGGCATTAATTTCAGTATTCAGTTTTCTTTAAATGTAAATAAAAACGAACTTACGTAGCTTATGGATTTCGTAAGCTTATCAGATTCTGTTTCATCTTGAGGCCAGTAAATTTTGCCAGGAAACCTGCGAGCAAATATAGCTAGAACAGTTAACCTAAAGAATCGTTATAAACCAGACTTTCATCATCAATATCATAAACTCATTAATATACCTGTAGGGTTCGGGTCTCGTCACAAAGTAAGGTTAGGTTACGTAGCCCTTTTTATTTCTAACAGAAAATCAGCCTAGTACGGACAATTATGTTCATGATTATAGATTTACCAGTACTCCTGCGGTATGTCCTCAATCACCGGCATATCAATGGAGGAACTACTAGGCCATTTCTTCAGCTTCTCCTGTGGAATCTCTTCTAGGACGGTCAGATCCTGCTTGCAGAGCGTATCTTTGGGAGAAGGATCGGGCATCTCGTCGGGAACCCAAGACTCGTCTCTCTTGGGGATGTAGCAGGGCGGGTATGCGCTAGGATCTTCCCCGGGGTCGTGACGGAAGAAGTACCTTTCGATTGTTGAACAAAAAAATGTTGATGCTTTTTGCTCTTACTGTTGATAGTCTTTATATTTATTTTACTTCAATTTAAATGGAGATATACAACGTCATATTTATTCTATAGACGTATGAACCCCAAGAATAACGGCAATAACCAAGAACTTTCTGAACATGATTTTTTTATTTTTATTTTATGTTTCAAGAGTATCAAACGAAGGTGCAGGCCACGTAATGTTAAGTGATCAAACTCAAACAAAACTTAAGTTCTGTCTGAGATCGTACGTAGATGCGTTACAGCTCTTTAAGGGCTAAGATGGTCGCCTCGCTGCAAGTGTGCCTGGCAACGACACCTCTCCAAACGAAACACAAGAACTATTTCACGACGAATATGATGGCGCCGTTTAAGCTAACGGATAACATTGAACATTGGCAACGAATTGAGAGCAACATCAGACAAATAAAAATAACCAATTTATAAGTTTCAGCCAGGCTTGTTCCGCACAGTAGGCGGTGAATAACGCGTTCTGTTTCTCCATGTACTTTTCGTAGCAGATATTGAGAGCTTCTTCTATTATCTCTTCTCGGATGTCAAAAATCAAAAGATCGTTCTCTTCCTTTTGCAAAATTTCAGCCCTGAAACATAAGTCATATTTTTTTAATGCAAAGAAGCAGCCAATCAACACGCACTCCACCTTATAGTAAAGGCTCCCTGCCGCCCATGAACATCTGTAAACTAACACCAATAAATATTAAATCATTCCTGGTATTGGCCACAGATGCTTTGCTACTCTTATGGACTGTTGGAATCCCTCGAGTAAGTAGGGAGATACCTTTACCCTTCAAACCAAAACACAGCACCGTTAAACGTTGCAGTTAATACAAGCTGTGGTGCATTCAAAAACGAACCACGAAGCTTTCTGCTGTCTTCAAAATATATGAACCGTTTTTATTTAACCCGCAAGTTTAATTAAACATGCACTTTGTAATTAAAGGCTTGATGGTAATTCCTAGCTATCATTGAAGAAAACCTGTTCAACCATTAAAATATTAAGTATTAACTGTTTTCCTAGTTAATGTAGGATAAGGATCTCAGCCACTGTATATTTTTGACATTTATGAGTTTATTTTTGACTTTCAAGAATTCGGTTTTTGTGTAGGGTTTTTTAATAAATAAAACATTTAAGTATATAAGCTTTGCATTCATATTAGTACGATAAAGAAGTATAAAAGAAAAATATTTATTTTTGTTTATCTTTAGGTAAAACTTAAAATACCAAGTCCTCTCCGGCACGTCTTTGGGCAACGCTAGCAAGATCCTTGGATCGTCAGACATTTGCAATTTCTTGCCGCGCCTCGACAGCCTGTACTTACTGGTCGAAGGCGACGGCTTCGCACTACTCGTCATCATTATTCGATTACGGTAGCAAAAAATAACTAGTGAGCACAAGAATATGCAACGTGAGAAAATATAAATAATAAAATGCAATTGTTTATTGATAGTCAAATTTGACACGATTGCATTGTGTAGACATTAAAAAAAATAAGCGAGTACATATATAAATAAAATCTTTATTCGATCGTGTAGGGCACATTATGGTCACCACTTTACATAGCATTCAATGGTGCACATTTTTAACAGACTTTCAAAGAAGAGTTGTTATCAATTTATCTATATATTGTTTTTTGCTTGTTCGGCAATTATTCGGCAAATTCTCAACCGATTGAATTAGATCTCAAACGGAATTGTGTGACGCTAAATCCATTTTTTGAAATTTTGAAATCTTTCGGGGGTTTTCCTAAAGTCCTGAAAATACGCAATTTTAAAAATCTATAGATTAGATCTTAGATAAATGTTTCTAAACCGATTTCAATCATTTTTTTTTTACTCAGTGTTATAACCAAAAGTATAATAATATATAGGGGGCGTTATACCGTTGTTACTCCTATCTTCGTAATCCAGAGATCAAGAGATTTTTTTTAAATCATCATCATAAATAGTTAGGTCATCGAAACATTACTTTCTACTATAAATTATTCTATATCTAAATGCATGTAGTAAATCCAGAGTAGTATTAGTAATAATTGTGAAGGTAACATATGACAACATTAACGTATATTTAATGAAAATGAAATGGTAAATTTATTTGTATGTAATTTTATCGCCATATTCAACCATTCCGCATTAAACTAGCGTGGCAAAAAATGTTCCAGGTCCCAACTTCATTATATCTGTCAGGCTACCAAAGAGAATATAACCACCAGTGTGTAGAAGTTATAATCACGCCACAAAATACATAGATACCTACTATGAACTAGAAAGCTAAATAGATATATGCTACAGACCAGAATTTAATTTGAAATTAATTAATTCCGTGTAAAGTGGTAGATAAAAGTAAAGTAAAAATTTAAAGCTTTATCATATTAACTGTTTATAATTAATACCTAATATTGATCAAAACCTCATAACAGGTCAATCGTGTAAAACTTGCTTAAAAGTACTCGTGTATTTGACCTTTATCGAATGAATTATTCACCTAGGTAATGTAATGAAAACATTAAGATACATATCATAAACCACTATAGTGTGTCGCTTTTACCTAGATAATACACATATACTGTTTTTATAATATTGCAGAAAATTTTCTTTGATTAATAAAAATAAAAAATTGGAAGTGGCCAGAAACAACCGTGTCTGTAGCTCAACGGCTGACAGCAATTTTAAAAAGTAAAGCGACAAAAACCGAGCGTAAAATAAAATTCACAACAGGATTTATTTTTTCGTGAAATATTTTTAGTGGAAAATGAACGCATTTGTTATTTAGGAAAGTGTTTTTAGTATGGATGCTAAATGATAAGTGTTTTCTTTACTTAGCATAGCTTATTGTTTAAAATAATGTATACGTTAAAAGGTATATTTCCTGAGCCAAGTAAGTGTCATTTAATTCGTTACATTTGAGTTTGAACACATTTGAGACTGAAATCATGACCATCACCCTAAAAATAAATTATTTATCCCAAAATTTACTGTCAATCCTATGTTATTTTAAATCTAATAGTTTTGTTTTACTGATTGTCACGTCAGTACATAGAGGTATACAAACTTCCTTTATAGAAATAAAAAACAGAAATATATGAAACGTATATTAAGAATAAGTTGTAATGTTTATGAATTAAGCTAAAGGGAAATTATAAATTACTCAATGTGTGAACTGCAACATTTCAGAAAAAGAACAAAAAAAGAATTTCATCAAAGAAAACATGAAGCAACTTAAATTCATACAAGGAAAGTCACCGAAGGAGCCAAAATATACTTTGAAAACTGTCCACCCACCAAGACTCACCAATTCAATTGGGGCCACTAACACTCTGGGTCAAGTAAAATCATCACCATCAAATAAAAGTGGGAAAGTTACTCTGAATGTGGGAAAATCTTCGAATGCCCGAAAAAAATATCCCGATATAAGAATAAAAAAAGGTGACATGGCTGAATTCTTGAAGCGGAAGGAGTTGAGACAATCCAAATCACCAGAAGAGCCTGAAGAAGATGACATAAAATCTTCAGACTCCTCTAGCAGATTACGAGACATTGGCTGCCAGACAATAGAGTCCAATCTTGCTCAAAAGTTGGCAGAAAGTACAAAATTGACTATGCTGTACCCTACAAAAGAGGGTGAAAGTGAGGCGAAGATGAAAGCAAGTGGTGACACAGGTCGCCATCGCAGTCCTCCTGCTCTACCGCACACCCCAAAGAAAGCTGGTGATGATCTGATGGAAGAAAAGAATCGTAGTAGAATTAATGCTATCTTAGAGAGAAAGGACAAAGATCCTTATCTTCCTTCAGGTATACTAAATACATTAAAGATTTTACATATTATACTAAATACCTTTATAATGAAAAACTTGAACATTACATCAGTGCAATGAAATTTTTTTAACTCTTCATACAAAATAGTATTTGACTAATATATTAAGTTAGTCCCTTGAATTTTTCTTTAAGTACATGACTTCATATTTTTAATTTTGCTTGCTAATACATTTCTTTATATAGGAAAAGAAAATTAAACTTTAAAAATGGTTTCATTAATGTTGTAATCAATAAACAAGGGATTCAATTTCAAAATAATGTTTAGTCACATCAAATTGTACAGTGATATACTTACTATTACTGTTCACAGGCTACCAGAAAGGAGTACTCCCCAAGTACCTCCGGGAGAGAAAAGACTCCGGGCCCAAGGAAGCAGATGGAGTGAAAGCTGATGATGACCAGACAATGTGTCCACCTGGACATGTAACTCTTCCAGATATAGAGAGAAAAGAAACTCTGCGTATGCTTAGAAATAGTATGTAGTTTTCGTTACATCATTATATATAAGAATACCTATTGTAGCTACTACTTCACAGACATCTGTAATCTCTGCCTAGAAAAAGATTCCTATTTAAAGAATATTACTCTCATTACAGAGCACACACACACACACACAAGAGCAGTGATAATCTGGTGGTTAAGATTCTGGCCTCTTCAAAGTTAAGATAGAACTACCTCACAACAATCCGCAACCAATATGAATTATTATTTATATACAGTTTAAAATATGTAGTTGCCATTACCTATTATAGAGTCAACTTATGCTGATGTTACTCCACTTTGAGGCAAAAACAAAGTGGTGATATGTAAGGTGGTATCTATTTTTTATCTGTTTGTGCACGAGTCCTATGTGGAAGTAAGGGTGGCGAGAACTCGATATCTTAAAATATATACCTTCATACATATTGGCTGCAGATTGTTGCAAAGTAGCTTTATTGTAACTTTATAAAAGCCAATTGTTTATTTAGTTTCTTATTTTTCACATTACAGGTTTTGCTGAACTAGTAAGTGAACTGAACAAAATGCCAGTGAAGACTGACACTTTAAGAATGAGGAACAGAAAAATGGAACTGGAGAAACAATTGGCCAAATTAGAGGAAGGTATTAAAGTGTTCTCCAGGCCCAAAGTCTTCGTGAAAATTGGTGAATAATTATACACTTAAATCAGTAAATTTTATTTCACATCTTGGGAATTGTTACTTAAGCACATTACAAGATTTGTCATGAACCAATGTTTATCTAATTACATATTGTGTTTATAAGATTTTTCATTGAAATATTGTATGTTATTTTGTTGGTCAAAATGGCTGTACTTCTGTATCTTAGATCTCTGCGCTATAAAAATTTAATACGACTAAATAAAATATTATGAATTATTATATAATGTATGTTGTAAACATTCTATACAATTGATCTCTATGATAATATGACTGTTTTTGTGCCGTCCAGTATTAAAATGAAAATTGTTGTTATAAATTAAATTTCATGTGACGCCTACATGGATGAGGTAATTATAGCAATTACTATAATAACTTAGTTTAATTACTTGTATAATTCATGTTATGTATGTTGCATTGTAATTAATATTAATATAATGAGATATGTTTGTATGATTTACAGTGTTTCTATAACTTTTTTGGAAATTTGAATACATGCATATATATTGTTTCTCAATTGATTTAATTCTTTAGCTACATTGCGCTTATGCTAAATTAATTAATGTTATTCTTCTTGTCAATAATTATTCTTCGTCGTTTACTTTTAAAAAAAAATGTTTTTCAGTGTGAGATAGCAGTCAATTATGCAAATGTTTCATCTTAGATCTATAGATGCAAGCTAACAGTATCAATGGTCAGACTATTATAATTATTATAAACATTAGCATTGAATAACTTGAAGTTCCTTATTAGTAATACTGGTACTGAACAAAATACCCACTGATAAAATTATCCATTCGGGAATTTCTGAACACTTCAAGAGTGCTAGTAAGAAAAGCTAGAAATTACAAGGCGAATTGAAACTATACAGTTGGAACTCAAAATTATAATCCTTTAATGACCATGTCATATAACATAATTGCCCAATTTCAAAAATCGGGTATAAATAACAAAATAGCTAATATAACAACTTATAAAACTAACAGGTAACTTTGGTATGCCAAAACTACAATTTCCTGACATGTTGAAATAGATAATCATTGAAAATAATTGGCCCCTTCCTAAATTGTACTTCTTCGATATTGTGCCAGTTGTGAAAAGAAAAGTCTGGGAAGAAGAACTTGATTTCTCTCTCTGCTGATGTCATAGAATCTGAAATTGAAATACGACCATTTTTTAATAATGTAAAAATAGAATGTAATTATTTTATGATAAAATCTCTATAAAGGAGTGATCATAGCAAGCTTGTAAAAATACTTGAGTGAAATTATTATCAAGGAAGAAATTAAGAATTATTACGATGCAATTAAAATTGTGTCAATATAATAATGAATGCTTTCTACTCTCTTATACTTACACAATCAGACCATGAAAATATGTAAAATTTATTGAGGGCAGATTTAACCTACCATGCTCATCGGCAATGAAGATTCTAGTAATAATTCTGCCTGGTGACTCAGATTGCTATAACTTGGCCTGATATTGACACCAAAAAGGTACAGTTTGTTCCCTAAAACTGGCATAATACCTGATCCATGGGCCACATTCCTGGTGTCGGAAATTCCAAACATACCCCTCAAGCAATATGGGTCCTGGAACTGTGCCCTGTACACCTTAGTAGGACCCAGCATTCGTCGCCACAGCTCTATTGCATTTGAATGTCCTATAATATGCAAGTCTATTGAGCCACTGAAAAACAATTAACAATTTTTTTTAAATATACTCCCACAAATAAAGTCGATAACTTACTTTTACTGGTGGATTATATTAAAATAATATGCATCATGTTCAGCGTAAAATATATTACAGCAACCTAATCATTATAGCAGCAACATAAATGCTTTTCTGAAGCTATAGAATCTATAGATGGAGGTAGAGTAGCTACTTGGAATGTTTTTATTACGTCAGAATTAACCATACATACCTCGTCATAAATGTTACTAATCTATTAAAAAAGAATTTCTGCATGTGCTCCTTGTAAAAATTACCGGCACTTTCCTTGTCTAATGATACCCGTTTTGTTTTAACAACGACAAATCTGTTTTTAATCACATTTCTGATGTATGAGAGTGCAACTGGGTTTTTGACAGCGTGCGGTTTGATTATAGCTAGAGTGAGTTGCAGCTTTTGCATCATATCATGCAGTATATATTGGAGATTTAATACATTATTTGCTTTAATTTTTTAAAAAGATATTAAAGCAAACTATATGCACTGTTTTGAATTTCCTTCTTATATTATGACATTTGATAATTTACTTGTCAATTGTCATTGATTGATATCACAAAGTACGTTTGATAAATAAATGAAATATATTTTATTTCAAATACTTGGTGTAGTCTTAGGTTCCTGACCTTCGGTCTAACATTATTAGATTTAATTTTAATAGAACATTTATTATTATGAAATAGACATGAAAGCTGGGTTCGACGAAGGATAGTGAACAATATTGTGATGAGGCAAAAATATACTTACAGTCAATTTAGAACAATAAATTCATTAAAAAAAAACTAAACGTCTTTACTATAATACTTGTTCTTTATGAAATGCTTTTGTTACGGACATAATTTCCTACGAGCCTATGTTCCCTATATGTTATTATACTCTTTGGAGCATATGGGATGCTCGTATATTTATCTATGACCGGGTAATAGTAATCTGTGGTGTAGTTAATGTTGTCATTTTGTCAATCGAATACTTCATTTTAGATGTCAAAATATTTGTGAAACAAGGCGTCTATCTATTAACATTGTTTTATTATTATAATAAATAAGGTCCATTAAAAATGCCTGAAATGGAAATGAAAAGGAAAGCCGATGATTATGCGGTGGTACCGTCAAAGAAAACTCGTCATGAAATATCAGTAGTAGGCACAAGAGAAAAAGCTGTGGTAACCTCAACGGTAAGTAGTAATGTAAATAACAAGCTTATAAGTATAATAAAGTTATGTTTATTGATTTTATTGAGTTGAAACTGATTTTCAATTTAATTTGCTTATATTAACAGACCAGCTCTGGTACCTCTGTGTTTGGAATACTTACAGTGAGAATTAGAAACATTGAGATAAAATTTAACTTGTATTCAAAATACCAGAGGAAATAAATGGATAGTTTGATTGACGCATTCTTTGTTTATTATTAAAATATACTTGTTTTTATTTCCACTAATTCCTAATGACTATGACGTAACCTTAAAAACCAAATGTGATGGAAATACACATTATCTTTTATTATACTAGGTAGAAACTAATACTACTTGGTTGTTACAGCTTAACAAAACACAATTTTTTTAAATTAACATTGATTTCAGGTGCTGAGAACATCTAACCTCTATGCACCTATAATGTTACTAGAAGGTCACCAAGGAGAAATATTCACTGCCAAGTTCCATCCAGAGGGAAAGCACTTAGCATCTGCAGGCTTTGATAGGCAGATATGTAAGTATATAATTACATCTTTATCCAGCTAAGCCAAGCCAAGTCATGCAGCTGTACAATAAAAAAGAACTTTACCACACCCAAAAAAAATAGAAGAATTGTTAGTTTCATGTCATATTTTTATATTCAAAACAATCCACCTATGCAGTGCATAATACAACAGGTGTGTTCAAGAATGGCAGCACATACCGTAAGTGTGCGAGCCGCATGGGCGGTGTGTACAGTAAAACATGACTGGTGTGTTTGCCACAGTTAATGTGTTTTCAATTGTCAGGTCCACCACTCCAGACCAGTATAGGGATTGATTACAGAATTCCAATACAAGGCAATGTCCTCTTGACAACTGATGAACTGCATTTTGTTTCATTGCCTCTATTATAAAAAAAAAACATTTAAACTCAAAAATACCAGTGCAAGCGCTGCCACTACAAAGTAGTAATAACACCCTTATAATATTGCCACCCACATAGTGATTCTGTTACAATCAAATCTAAATCACTCACCATGCCATGTCTGACAGTCATACTGTTAATGATGAAATACTGACACGTACTATTTTAGAATTTACTTAGGTAATGATAACAAATTCAAATGTTCCATGTTTCCCCAATTTTCAGTTCTGTGGAATGTATACGGCCAGTGTGAGAATGTGATGGTAATGAAGGGGCACACTGGAGCTATCATGGAGCTGTGCTTCTCTCCCGATGGATCTCATATGTATACTTGTGCAACAGATAACACAGTAGCTGTGTGGGATGTACCCACTGGTACAAGGATAAAGAAACTAAAGGGACACTCTAATTTTGTTAATTCTGTTTCAGGTACGTTGATTCTTTTTATACAGCATAGATATAATAAAGCATCTTGCAGTCCTGCTAATGGTAAGTAGTCACTGCCACCTGGGGACAACGGTAATCAACTCCAAATGAAACTGAAGCCATACTTGTGATAGCAACCACAGTCATGTTGCTACTGTTGAGGTCTAACTCCGGAATGTCTTTTATGTCTCTCCCTTTTCACACCCTTAACACTATTATAGCCAGGAACGGGTGTTATATTAAGTAATGCATTTGAACTATATAGATTTATCACATTATAAATAACCAAAATTTAGTAAGTCTCCTTTTTATGTACATTAAATTCTACTCTTGTAGAAAATACTTTTCGTTTTGAATTTATATTTATCATAGTCAACTAATTACTGTCTCACTACTGGATACCAGCTGTCTCTCTAAACTAGAAGGGTTAGGTCATGGTGGTGTGGATTAGTAGACTTAACACAACTTTGTGAATTTTATGGAGAGTTCTCAAGCATGTAAGTTTCTTCACAATGTTTCCATTCACTGTTAAACCAAGTGATAATTATATTTTTTAATAAGCACATAATTTTTTTAATTAGAGGTGCACGATTTGGACCCTTGCCCCCTCGTTTGAGAAGCCAAAATCTTACCCTTAAGCTATTACTATTCCTATTACATTTCTATCTTGTATCATATAAATTACTTGCTGATCCATGAAGCCAGCCAATTTTTCTATAATTTCCAGGAGCCAGAAGAGGGCCAGAGTTACTGGTGTCTGCATCAGACGACAACACCATCAAACTATGGGATGCAAGGAAACGGAACCCCATAGCATCATTTGACAGCACATACCCTGTAACCTCTGTTCTCTTTAATGATACAGCAGAGAAGATTATATCTGGTGGAGTGGATAACATAATTAAAGTGTGGGATGTGAGGAACACTCAAGTGGCATACAAGATAAAAGGACATACAGATACTATTACAGGTAATGTTGCTTGTATTTCTTTGTGATGGGTATAGCTTTTTTTTTTTAAATAGCAAACGAGCGTGCAGGCCACCTTACATTAACACATTGACTGCGGCAAACTCATCTGTCGTATTTTACTAACCGCGCCACCCGTGCAGCTCACACGCATACGGTGTATGCCGCCGTACTGAAACACACCTGTTGTGTTGCGCGCCGCACGGGTGATTTGTTTCGAATATTAGCCGCCGCAGTCAACGTGTTAAGTGATCACATGAACACGAAGATCTAGCCTCAAACGGGACCGAAGTCCTACTTAAGGTCGTACGTAGATGTGTACTACTCTTGAGGACCAAAATGGTTGCCTCACGGAAATTGAACTCGACAACCACATCTCTCCAACCGAAACACAATGAAGAATAGCTTCGACAGCTAAACGGATAAACGAACAGCTTCACGGCGAATTATAAAGGTGGGAATGGTACTTCCTCGGACGAACTATAGTTCTACTTATAGATCTAATGTTACTATTCTTATTCGATGGGAATGACTGGGCTACATGCTGGGTTACTGCTTCCAACACTTAGGAAGGTAAAATTTTCTTATTTATCATCATCATCATCGACCCATTAATGTCCCACTGCTGGGCACAGGTCTCCTCTCAGGATGAGAAGGGTTAGGCCA
>DWKL01002400.1:0-12792 GCA_018249415.1 Phareas burnsi | reverse complement strand
TAACACCTCAAACCATGAGCTATTAATTATACGAACATTAGCACAATTCCTTTAATATTTTTAATATTGAGTGTGAAAAAGCTCTCAGCAATGAATTCTTAAATATTATGCTTTGTTTGAGGTTAATAACGAGTTGCCCGCAAGGACTGGAGTGAAGAGGCTCTTGCGCCTGTTATTGCGTCGAGGAGGATCCTCGTAGTCGGAATAAGTTTGTACGTCGCTCAGCTTGCATTGCTAGGGAAATAAAACTTATTCTAATGGATCTTTTGATCTCAGACAACTATTTTGTGTGAGATGTTATTTTTTATTTATTTTATATAGCATAGAAGTAGCGAACGAGCGTGCAGTTCACCGGATGTTAAGTTATCACTGACGCCCATGGACATAATGTCTCAACTGTATTCAACACAAAATTGGATTGAAGTCCTATTTGAGGTCGGCCATAGATGCGTTGCTAGTTAAGGAGTAGGTTGGAACACTTAGACTGAGTATCTTTTTCTTACAACTCTTATATGTTCAAGCAGCAGCAATGATAGTATAGTGGTTAAGATTCCGTCCTGTTGGGGTCCGGGGTTGTAATCCCGCACGCACCTTAGATTTTTCGAATTTATGTGTGCAGTAGAAATTAATTATCACTCGCTTTAATTAACGGGGAAGGCAAACATCTTGAGGAAACCTGTATATCTGATAGTTCTCAGTAAAGTTCTCGAAAGTGTGGGAAAACTACCAATCCACACTGGTCCGCGTAGTGGACTATCGCCTAACCCTTATAAATCTGAGAGGAGACCTGTACCCAGCAATGGGACAGTAATGGGTTGATGATGTTCAAACAAGGACGTAGTAGAATTATACTCTGATGTTACACACGATTTTGAAGTTATGATGACGGAAATAGTTATAGAGGTGGTGCCTACAGAATTGAACCACGGGAAACCTTTAAAAAGCCTCTTTTTTATACATCATAATCATCGACCCATTAATGTCCCACTGCTGGGCAGAGGTCCTCTCAGAATGAGAAGGGTTAGACCGTATTCCACCACGCTGGCCAAGTGCGGATTGGTAGACTTCACACACCATCGAAAACTTTGCATAGAACTCTGATGTGTAGATTTCCTCACGATGTTTTCCTTCACCGTTTTTATACAACAATAATTAAATTGCATTGTACAAAGTTATAATTTTATTTTCCGAATAAATCTTGTCCAGCCAACTTGGGCTATTAGTTGTCAAATAAATTATTCCGCACGCAGATGCGATTTGAAGAATTAACCATACCTACTTTAACTTGCACTGTTTTCATGCAGGTGGTAGGTAATATAATTGTATTTTTCCATCCTAATTATGCAGTCATATCTTGTTCATGCTTATGATTGAAGAATTACTAAGGCTTGCCAATGCAGCGCTGTTTAAGGAATCACAAGGGCACGTAACTACATGTAACAGCTTGTATTTCCGATGTAAGCTTTATACAAATATAGTTTAGATATATGAAAAGCGCGATAGGTGAATGAAGCGATAGGTGAATGCTACCTAGATAGTGTAATCGAGTATTCTAGTCTTCCACGACAATGGTCCCATGAATTTTACGAATTTTAAAATTTGAATAATTAGCAAACGTGCTTTAGAGTTGAAGAAATGTAGCGGAAGACTTACATAGTAGAGTTTTCCATAATTTACTTAAATTTCCAATTTTCAATTCGTGTGTAGTGTTTTGGCTATCCACATCAAAGGCAACACGAATTTTTGGAACTTGATGTTAGAAATTAATGTGCACATGTGTTTTAACGTTGAAGGAAATATAGTGAAAACATGCTAGATTTTTCAATAATTTACTCAAAATCTTGTGTAATTTATCAACTCTTATATGATCAACGTAAATTGTCCTTTTCATTAGCAGAGGAGATCCGGATACCAATAGAATACGTTGATAATATAAAATGCAGCAGTATTACACTGCGGTATAAAATACATTATAAAAACTGAATACAATGAATAATTTACTCATAACTAGGTGAAACTCATTGTTGCGATCGATAAAAAGTGAACAAAGCTCGCCGACAGCTAGGTGATGGTGGTATTTTGCTTAGAACCTGGATGTCTTGATTTTAGCTAGACTTTGTGGTGGTAATTTTGAAAATTCTAACAATTATTTCTTTAAGCTTAATTCCCAATAGATATATATATTTTATTATAATTATGTGTAGATTTAAGAGATCTTTTACTGGGTATAGGTCTTCAATATTCCCCATGTTTCTATACTCCTTCCTTTTGACAGTCCTCAATTCTCTGTTACGTGTCAAAACTTCTGTCACTTGTTTGACGTTTCACAAAAAGTATGCAAGTCGTATAGTCGAGTTAGAATAACATAAATATTGTAACAACTTACAATATAAATTAAACAATAGGCTACTCTACTCTCTATTGTTCATCTTCTGAATTGAAGATACAATTTTTACTAGTTACATGTCTTTCAAATATATTTATTTGAATTTATTAGTACTTATAAGATTGACTTAGATGCACTAACTACACACTAACACTAACTTGAGTATAGAGTTTAGAGTGTATACATGAACGCTTCATACTAAGACAGAATACTAGGCATCATTAGGATTTTCATTTTATTATGCATGGTATTAACAAAAACAAAGACAATTACAAAAACTTCCACACGTACATATAATAAGATTCAGAGAGGACTTCTGCCGAGAATCAAATGGCTCGTTTGTCTTCATTTCAATCTCAAAGCAGCTTATTGACTATTCCTTTATATGTCTGTCCTATTCACTGTTGCTTGATAAATAGTTGACAATGACACCAAGTACAAAACGGTCCAGTCCCGTTTGAAACGTGAAGTGTGGCCACGACAGGTATAATGCACGCGTGTGAAGACATTATGTTGCTTTTCCCATAGCCTACAAAAGTTCGCAATATATATCTGCGAAGCTTTAGTCTCGAACCCGTTCTCATCGGTTTGGTTCTGTCAATAAGATTTTCCATAATTTTACGCTTTGTTACATGTGTAGTATTAGTATAAGGATTTTTCGTATTCGTTACTGACCCCAGTTCTTATTATGTTCCTTTTATTTGTAACAGATACCTATTGACTTGAAGGTTAATGCAGACGGTCTATTCTATAGGTATCTAACGCAAAATATTAGCGATTTTAAAAATATTTTAATTTAAGATTAAATAATACTAATAAAAAAGTATACAATAATCCAAATAAAATAAGATAATCGATTTAAATCAATGCGTAATTGTTGAAAGTTTGAATAAAATTTATCTAGTGCAATGAAGGCTTGTAAAAAATAAGTACGAATATGGAACCAGTTGAATAATTCCATAATGTGCAACTTTTCTGAGAATAGCAAGCTATTGTAAAATACAACGGTGACAGCACATGGCGACTCCCGCAACTGTCACTAGATCGTATCGCATCTGGCCTTGGCTTGGGCATCTTGTATTGTTATATAAAAAAAAGAAAAAATGTCTTTGATTTTCCGCATCACATTTGTTTTTTCTTTTTTAATGTTGGTGGTCGATGCATAGATTATTTTTTTGCGCAAGATGCGACAAAAGAGTTTCAGTTATATTTAAAGTACAATATGTTCCTATTTAAAGCATTCAATAAACCGAACCTTATTTATAACTATAGCAAGTGTATTTTAAGTTGGGCATAGAAATGGGATTTACAAAATTTAGACGACATACTGAATATAAATAAGGCCGAATACCCAAATACCTAGATGCGTTCAAATTAGAGCATTAACACTGGTACAACAGAGTAAATATTTAGGCAACTTTTCTAGGATACAGGTGAACAATCGTAACATACTTCTCTAAAGCTCGCATATTATAGGTCGGTAATTTATTTTCAACGTGTAATTTTCTATTCGATTTCCATCACATAACAAAAGACAGCCTGAACGCTCGCTGCTACTTCTCTCACATAAATACAAATCTTGCTATCTTCGTGTCATTTATAGTTAAGCTCAACAAAACGTGTTCAAGGTGTCCACTGTTGGCAACTCATCACCAGCGCCGCTGGCCTAACCTTGGCCGCAATTTGCATTGTTAGAGATCAAACGGTTATCATTTTGTCACTGCCACCTATTGTTATATTAGGCATACTCCATCGCTGAATAGGGTGGTAACTGAGACTTGAAATATAAGCCAGTCTGCTATTTAAATGCAAATTTTTTTGTTCTGGAATTGGAATTATAAATACTTCTCAATGTGCTTTAGGGGTACAATTTGAGCGTAGCGGCATTGCTCTAATGCTTTTGTTGTGTAAAACTTTAATTTACCCCAGTAGGTGTTTCTCAAATATGAAGCGTCGAGACCGTAATCCACCACGCACGTTACATACTTAACACATATTCGAGAACATTAAGGAGAACTCTCAGACATGTAACTACGGTTTTCGTCACCGTTAACGCAAGGGACAAATATATGTATAGCTTCGGAAATCACAGGTGCCTCCGTTTAAACAGATATCCAGACTTCGAATCTGTTTGTTTATTTACAACAAACAATAAAACAAAACAAAAAATATATAACTAAAAAGAATCATTACGTTCAAAGATACCTTCTCGAAGAAATTTCTTCCAGCAGACCTGTGAATAGATAGTTACTGTGTGGTAGAATGAACGTACAAATATATATAGTTGTGATAATTATTATAGAAGCAGTGATAGCCTAGTGGTTAAGATGCCGGCCTCTCGCACGGTCCGGGGTTCGAATCCTGCACCTTTGATTTTTCGAGGTTATGTGCCTATTAGAAATTAATTTTCATGTGCTTCAACAGTGAAGGTAAGTGTCGTGAGGAAACCTGCATGCCTGAGAATTCTTTGTAAAGTTCTTGAAGGTGTTTGAAGTCTACCAATCAGCACTTGGCCAAAGTGGTGGACTGTGGCCTAACCCCCATTCCGCGAAAAGACCCGTGCCCAGCAGTGGCACATTAATGTGTTAATAATGATAATCAATTATGATGTAAATGCCTAAATAATTATAATACATATATATAAGTACACATATTAATATATGTACTCTATGCTTAACTGAGGTTTAACAAATATTATATTGAATCTATTAAATGTTTAATATAATGTCTATTTCAAATTCTCATTTCCCAGGTTTAGTAGATTTGAATGGTAACTAAACTTTGATCGTGCATGAATACAATTCGCCACTCCATCGAAATGTGAAAGCCGACATCGTTGCTCGGCACGAATCTAGGAATATTGTTCGATTACTTTTTTGCTGAGATGCCACTACCCATGTTACCTATTATTTACACTCACCCGAGTAGATTATAAGTTTGTCCAAACAATCGTTTCAAATTTGAAAGTTGTGTATCAATTTTTATATACATATTTGAAATGAAATAAAGAGATTATAATTTACTATGCATGGGCGAACAGCTTATAAATTGTGTTACAATATTTTTTCTAAATAGTAGCTTATCGAACCGGATCAAAGTTCAATAAAAACACAAGTGCCTTATATGTTTTTCTCTCTATGAGATATTTAAACTACTTTATCTGCTTAAGAAGACTTCACAAGAAAGGCAGACAGAACGTATATCAAAAACGTTACATACATAATATACATCTTGATTCCAAGTGGCAGAACTTAATAAAATTATCATCATCATCAACCCTTTAATATCTTACGGCTGGACACGGCTCTCCTCTCAGAATGAGAAGAGTAAGGCAATAGTCCACTACGCTAACCAAGTGCGGATTGGTAGACTTTATACACCTTCGAGAACTTTTCAAGGGACTTTCAGATGTGTAGGTTTTCTCACGATGTTTTCCTTCATCGTTAAAGCAAGTGATCATTAATTTCTAATACGATAATAATTAGGAAAAATGAGAGGTGCGTGCGAGATACGAACCCCAGACATCAACCATTAGAGGCCGAAATCTTAACCACTAGGCTATCACTCTCTTTACCAATAAGTTTTCTAATAAAATAACCGACGATAACTAAGAAATTGATTTTAAAAAGACGTGTTCATAAGACATGCGCGTTGGCGCTGTGTATCTGCCTCAGAACATAAAATACTGTTCCGTGGTACCTCCTTACCTTAAGTATATGTGTGAGTGAGTTTCGCACATACACAAATGGCGCGAAAAGCGATTCACAATAGGTTTAAAATTGTTTTGACGTTTTATCAAGCCCGACTGTCAATTATAGTACCTATAAAATAACTATCTACCTACCACCTATTAAATATACCTATACTTTACATTATTATATAGGAAAATAACGGAAACATTCCCAAGACAACACAAATATAACGGAAAGCAACGCGATCCACAGCAGTCTACCTGATATGCATTGTCAGTAAGTAGGTTGCTCGCATATAGGGCTGTCATCCACATAAAGTTCAACAACATTCATAACATAAGTGCACTAGTAATGTAGGCATTGCACAGCTAAGTTGTAAACATAAAATGTGTATGCTTTTATATGTTATTTTCGAAATATCTGCGATTCAAGTAATGTTCACTGTTTCGTTAAGAACATTTTTTTTTATGCTTTTGATTCTCAATGTTATTTACTACTATGTACAATATACAATACAGTCCGCATCGACTCCGTGTGCTTCACATTGGGGTCGTCTAAATGTTCCGCTGTACAGCGATTTGATACCGCACAGGCGGAACATCAGGCCCCGGGTATATGTTAAGAACATTACGTGCATATATTTTTTCATAGGGAGAATTGTAATAATAATAAAGTTTCACCATCAATCCATTGATGTCCCATTGCTGGGCACGGGTCTCCTCTCAGAATGAGAAGAGTTAAGCCATAGTCTACCACTCTGGCCAAGTCCGGATTGATCGATTTCACACACCTTTGAGGACTGTACAGAGAACTCTCAGTATGCAGGTTTATTCAGGATGTTTTACTTATATTGGACTTATATTGAAGTTATGTTGTTTTACTTCACCGTTAAAGCCAGTGATGATTAATTTCTTACACTTATATTGAGATGAGTACACAAACACCCTTACCCGGAACGAGTCTAAATTCGTTAAGTAGATATCTACCTGTCCGGGAATTAAAATCCGGGCAGTCCCTTGCTCGCCAGATCGGATACAATATATATTTTATATAATAATAATTTTATTTAACACATGAATGACAACCCTGGCGCCTTATGTTGTTTTTGCACACGTGATCTGGTGCAAAGTAAGATCAGCTTACATACGCATCTATTTGTTATAGATACATTAGTACTTACATGCTTTACGATGTGCCATAATATTGCTGACACGCGGCTATTTGATGCTTTGTGTATTGTTAATAATTCTGCTTACCATTTAAGAAAACCAATAAAATAAATATTTGCTTCTGGCAATGCTTCAGTATATTCAAAGTGTCAATATAAATAAAGATTTTCTATTGGCGATGGGCAAATGGCTTGATGAAATAAAATAACTTAAATGTCATAATTGTTTTTAATACATGGTTTAATTTATTTATTTTTTTCACCAATGAAATTTCATATTTAAATATTGGCTGTAGGCTATAGTCTACAGCCAAATCCAACATGATATTCATTTTCTTTTTTACAGGCTGCCAGCATTGTATGTATTACGTGCAAAGCGCGTGATATGAACAATTTGGCAACATTCATGTTAAAGGAATCACAAATGTCCCATTGTCTTCAGCACGTGCCTCTCTTGTAATTGCTCATTTTCGAAAAAAACTCGTAGCACAACAATGCTCATTTCGACAATGTACTTTTTGTGAAAAGTAAAATTTCTTGGCGCGGATTCTTTGCTGAGGCTTGCATTTTACTTAGACGTTAATTTCTACCTACGTCGGTTTAAAACTAGCTATTAAAAAGAAAGTCAACAAAGCTATGTAATTATTAAGTAAGGATTGTGTTTTGTTTCATAACATTAAATATTCTCTTATATAAATATTTTTAAACATAGACAAGATTAATATTATAAAGACAAGTGTATTTGTAGTTGTATGTTGTTGTGTTGTTTGTTGTTGTATTTGATCACTTGTATGTATCCAGTATGTAAGGATCTAATATAAGATAACAGTATTCATCTGATATATCCACTTATAATTCGTAAATTATTCACCAGTTCAAGAAATTTAAAACGGCTTTAAGATACTTTGCAATAATTTCTTCATAGGAGAACAAATTGTTGTTAATATATACCGGCTTATAATTAATTCTGCAATTTAACATGTGTTCTAAGAGTAGTTTTATAGGTGGTAGAACGTTCGTTCGTCAGGTTCGTCAGGGGAGGTACTACCTGCCCCCTTAAAATCCGCCGTAAAGCAATACTTTTATTTCGATAGGAGAGACGTGGTTCACGTACACTTACAAGCGAGGCGGCCATCCTAGTCCTCTCGGAGTGACACATCTAACTTTGACCACGGATAGGGCTTCAGTTCAGCATATATTCATAGGAGTCCAACTTATTTCTCCTTCGTACTACCGATCACAGGACTCTTATCTTAGTTAGATTCTTATGGCCATTATTTACTACTTGGTAATAAATATTGGCTATAGACGGCAGTAAACATTATTCATTATCAACCTATTAATGTCCCACTGCTGAGCACGGGTTTCGTTCCAGAATGAGAAGGATTATGCCATAACCCACCAGGCTGGCCAACTGTGGATTTGTAAACTTCACATACCTTCGAGAACTTTACAAATAATACTCAGATGTGTAAGTTTCCGCACGTTTTTCCTTCACCTTTAATTCGAGTGATTATTAATTTCCAATGCGCACATAATTTTGGAAAATCAGAGGTGCGTGTGGGAATTGATCCCCAGTCTCCCAGTGAGTGCTACCGGAATCTTAACCACTGTTTACTAGACTATTACTACTAGCTAGGCTATCACTACTCGTTAGGCTATCACTACTCGCTAGGCTATCACTGCTTACTAAGCTATCAGTACTCGCTAGGCTATTACTGCTTACTAAGCTATCACTACTCGCTAGGCTATTACTGCTTACTAAGCTATCACTACTCGCTAGGCTATCATTACTCGCTAGGCTGCCACTGCTTACGGCAATGGACACTTTACACAAACTAGTATGCTCGTTTGCTGTTTCCATTACATATATAAAATGTTACAATAACCAGAGTGTTGCATACGCCGTGCCATTGTTGTGTTCGAAGTTGTTACCCCGTGTCGTATCTGTCTGCCAGATGGCTAATTGCCGTGACGGTTGGCGACTGGCGACTGGCGACTGACTAAATGGTGTTAAGACATTATACCAATACCGCGAATCGTTTAATCACTGGCTCCTTGTTTAATTGTAGATATATCTTCCTTGGCTGTGTTATGATTCCAGGTTACTGGATATCCCTGAATCAAATCATTTCATTTATTTGCAAGAACATTAGTACAAACATGATCTTAATATTAGTAATTATTATACACGTTCTGCCTCATAGGGCGTGCAAAAATAATAGTAGCTATGCCAAAAATGTAATTTAACATAATTAAATAAGCTACTAATAATAATTTTAATTGTTTAAATTAATATACTAGAATTTTGAAGTGAAGGAATTGTAAAATACAATAATACTTAATACTTCTAAGCCACTTGTAGCTAATTTCATGCGTGCTTCCGTACTTCGGAGGGTACGTTAAGCTGTCGGTCGCGGTTATTATCAATAGGGTGCTGAAGGGTTTCCAACATCGACACAGTATCACTAACCCGTACCTTTGTCCACGTGGTGGTGGTATTGGAGTATGACTCAGGTGTTGATTATGAAGAAATCCGTACCCAGAATTGGAGCATAAAAAGCGTTACAGAAATATAATCCGTCGATGTACTTACATCGACGGGGCTGGGCTTAATTTATATCATAGACACTTGTCTATGATATAAATCTATAGCCAGCCCGGTCGTACGGTTCACGACGGCGTCATATGCGTATGTTCAGTCACCGTGAACACTCGACTGCTGCAGTAACGATGTCCTTATTACGCAGTCGTACTTTGCATGTTCATCTGTAGCATGAAGAAGCGTATATTTAACATATTTCGAATAGACAGTTTCTGCTGGTCCTACAGACTACTATTTCAATGACAGTAAATTATCTGATTAATGTTTTGGTTTCATTTTTTGTCTACAAATAATAAAGTGCTATTCTAATTACATTTTTTTTTTTCACTGTTATCTATGTAGAAATGGTGCAATGCAATATAGTCATGATTTATGATGTCACAATGTATAATAAGTGCATTAATTGAATGTATGTCTGTTAAAATATATTCATAATCTTGCGTATGTACTTAACCTAACCTTCAGGATGTTATAGCATATTTCATATTCACAGTATTACAAATCATAATGGGGTGTCTTACTGTACTTTTATCCCACTAGAGGCGACACTTTGTCGTAACGTATACAATATAAATTTTAACGAAATTACGGATTTTTGTAATGTTATAGCAGCATTGTTTTCGTGGATATCAAAATGGCGGACATTATTTTTCCACGTATAAAAATGCCGGGGATCAAAGGAAAATTGTCAAACGGTGCGTAATTTTCGTTTCAACTGACATGTTGGTGTCCATGATCTGCAGAGATCACATAACATCGGGTGGACTGCACGCTCGTTTGTTACTCTTCTCAATAAAAAAAAAATAGCAATATGGTTTTCTGTTTTTATAGATGTATCATGTTATCGTAATAGAATAGTTATGACGTCCACAAAAGTCTATTATCAACATCAACGTTATATTCATTATCAAAATTTAATTATTTGTATGAATAATACAGATGATGATATCGATCATTTTGTATCTGTTTCACAAAAAACATAGAGGCGCCATCTACCACAAGCTTTGTCTATAACATCTATAACTAGCCAGGTAAGTCCCGGTAGTAAGGTTCATGACAGAAGCGTACCGTACACGTATGTGCAGTCACCGTGAAGATTGGAGTGCTGCAGTAATGATGTCCTTAGTGCGTACTTTGCATTAACCTGTACCAGAAACAAGCGTAAACTTCACATAATTTTTATCACTGGAGTATTATTTTGTATTTTGGGTTGGCTTTATTACCTTTTTTCTTTTAATTTTATAATATTACTAGCAAACCCGATAATAGATACTAGAAGTCTCAAAATTTGGGATTACCTGTTTTATGTAAGGAATTCATAAATTTTTTTTAGAACACTTTCGTCTGAAATTAAAAAAATTTGGATTTCCACCTCACCATCACCTATCAGTTCCAACTGTAGCTAAGCATCCAGGTGAACTCATAAGCAAATAAGTCATGAAAAAGGTTTGACCCATTAAGGGCGAGAAGGATTATGAACACGCGCACACCACAATGTAATATATTAGGATTACTCCTCCAATTCATAATGTAGAAGTTGGTGCAAGTCTGTCGTTCCACTACTGTGGTAATCACGTCATATCTATTTCGGCCTTAAGCGTAGCGCCTCTGTGTCCTACTTTGAAGTGTTGTAAGCCAGACTTAACTTACCTATACGAACCGTTATAACAATTCAATTTATTATAAGGTAATCAGACTGGATTCCTGATCTATTTTCGCGATGGTTATGGAAATTGGGCAGCACCTTCCACGTGAGATCAGGTGGATTTTTTTTTATATCACAAAACAAATGACAAAGCAAATGACAAACGGACATCCCGGAATCTTAACTATTAAGCTATCATTGTTTTACTCCTTTGTTACTTCTTGAGGATTCACTTAGAACACCTCGTGTTAGTAGCTGTCCCTACCCACACTCTTCAAGGTAGAACACGGCAGCATTTACCCCTGCTGTTATAGGGTACGAATTAGGGTGGCGGTCCTTCCTCCGGATTCGAATCATCTATCAGCCTTTATGTAGTTGAGTGCAAAGGCATTTGCATGATTATTTACTCAAATTTATTGAATGCACCAGTACCAGTATGAACCAGAATGTATAAGTGCAATGCGTGGTAGAACTATAGTTTATCCCGGGAAGTACCACTGCCGCCTTCATAATCCTCTGAGAAGCAATTTATGTTTCGATTGAAGAGGTGCGGATGCCGGGCACACTTGCAGCGGAGCGACTATCTTAGTCCTCAGAAGTAGTACGACCTCAGATAGAATTTCAGTTTTGTTTGAAGTTACATATGGGTGTCCATGGGCTGTAGTGGAAACTTAACATTAGGTAGCCTGCACGCAAGTTCGCTTCTGTTAAAACAAAAAAATATCCTCTCGAATAAGGACCGATGCACACAGAAGTGCGAAAATTATTTCATTCCCCCTAACAGTCCTTGTAATTATTATTACTGGTGCTCGAGTGGGCAATGCCGTGTTCATACAGCGTAGTCTGTTATACCGTTAAGTGCCACCTGGCGACTACGTTTCTTTCGATTACGATTATAAAGCCCCATAATCCCTACTTATATAATAAAGTCGAAAGTGTTTGTTGGTTTGTTCTTTCTTCACGCAGCAACAAAACAATGGAACGTCGTGATTTTTTGCATAGATGTAATTTTTGGGCTTAAGATTGATATGGGTTATTCTTTATCCAGAATAATGTGCTCCGGAATTGTAATATAGGTAGGCGTGTATAATTTTGTTTTATTCACTTTAACGAAGCGAATAATTTCTTATTTTGAAAGTGATCTTATAGTTGACGATATGATGTTATTAGGTTACATGGATTTTCATTTTTTAGTATCGATAAATACTATAAACAAGCATTTTAGTATCGATAAATACTATAAACAAGCATTTTAGTATCGATAAATACTATAAACAAGCATTTTAGTATCGATAA
>DWKL01002399.1:0-12794 GCA_018249415.1 Phareas burnsi | reverse complement strand
TTGTATGTAATTTCTTTTTCCATTTAATTTTAGTTTCAAATAATTATTAACTGGTACCTATTATTATAATATATTGTATATAGTACATTTCAAAACGTACAAAGTATAAAGGTAGCCAATTTTACCTTTGTAAGGAACATTTTACGGATTCACATAATATCTTCCATAAAAGTTTCTTAGTATAAAAGAGCTGCAATATTATTATGTGAAAAATAGTATATTGCACCGAATCTTGCCTCCTTCCGAGACTCGGATGCTGTTATAAAGTTAAGGATAGCATAAGAGCTCTTCAGTAAAACTATACGGTGTTCCTTTACTTATATAATGTGAACACTTCAACCAAGCGAAGGTAGCGACCTCTCTGGCAAGAGTTCCTAGTTATGATTGACTAACAGTGGTGCAAAAGAGGGATCTTGTCCGATAAAAGTTTCTAATTCTAATTGGTTAACGGTGGTGCGAAAAAGGGATCTTCTCCGATAAAAGTTTCTAATTATAATTGAGTAACGGTGGCGCGAAAGAGGGATCTTCTCCCATAAAAGTTTCTAATTATAATTGGCTAATGGTGGTGCGAAGGAAGGATCTTCTCTGATGAGAGTTCGTAATTGTGAGTTGAGGATAGCGCAAAGGAAGAATATTCCTTATTTTAAAGTATAGAAATAGCAAGTAAATAATCCCTGTTCGCCATGAACGCCTGTGACCCAGTCCAATAAGGAGTGAACTTCTATCTGAGATCAGTCGCAGATGGTTTGTTGCCCCTGTGGACTAAGTTGCAATGCCTTGTGTCAAATCACGTCAAATCAAAATATCTTTATTCAAAGTACATCCTTTACATGTAAGTATTCTTTTTGAACGTCAACAAACTATAGATAGGTGGTAGAACTATAGTCCGTCCGGGGAATTACCACCACCGCCCTCACAATCCGCCATGAAGCAGTTTTTGTGTTTCGAAGAGTTGCAGTTGCCGGGCAAACTTACAGCGAGGCGGCCAACTTAGTCCTCAAGAGTTGTGATACATCTACGTACGACCTTAGATAAAACTTTGGTTTTGTTTGAGGTTAGACATGGGTATCCATGGGCTGTAGTGACCACTTAATCTCAGGTGGCTTGCGCGCTCGTTTGCTATTCTTAAAACCTAAAAAAAAGACTATCACTTATGCAAAAGAAGCGACGAAAAAAACATCATAACACACGTCTTTATCAAAAAATATATATAATTTACAAATAATCACTTAAATTAACGGATCCAGTCGACCTGGACGAATTTCAGACCCCATGTTCTTATCGTCTAGGTAATCATTTATAATATAATACGCGTTTTTACAAAGCGTTTGATTAACAACTTGTTTGAACTTTTTTGCGCAGAGATTTGTGATATGGTATGATTTATGATCTTTGGATGGTATTGGTGGTATAAGAATTCACTAGCATTTAAGTCTATTACAAGGAAAAAAGTTAAAGTTAAAGTTAGTAGTACCTCCATAATGAACCCACGAAATGTTGTACACCGGCTCTTCTGAATAAATATTGAAGCAAGCGAGGACGGTCCATTTTCATAAAATTACGTAATTATTGGTTACGTTATAGTAGTTTAAGTATCCACTGTCACATTAACTTTTTAAATATTTTCCATCTATATCACCACATGTAAAGTCTCCTATCATCTCCCAAAAGTCCGACTGAATCGGTTCTCAAGATTAGTATGAATAAAAAGTTAAGAACATACTTTTTGCCCCGTAACTTAAAAATAATTATTATCACTTTTAAAATGGCCATAATTTTAATTTAATATACGGATAATTTAATTTCATATATTTATAATATTTGTACAAATTTAATATTACAAATATTCCATGTTAAGCTACTGTTTAAATGAATTATTTTCCACTCGATTAACCTTATTAAATATTCATATTTCATACGTAGCAGCGTAAAATTATTTCATTGGAAAATAGTTTACTGGGTTCTGAATGAATGTGCGAAAAATTATTGGCAACTTTTAATTTTACCTACGACTTCTTATGACGGTGTTTATTTTCCAAAAATCATATCTTAGACGGCAATATAGTACCGACAATGCATATATGTACATATTGATTTTATTGTATTAGTATTTAGGTTATATTTCACAATTTCCGATTTCAATTGTGTTCTTTCTATATATGTATGTGATTGACTTAAGATTAATTTGCAGATAAAATTCCAGAATTAAATCAAGGTTAGTTCTTCTGTAAAGTACATTTTTTATGTTGGTTTCTTCCCGTTTGATGACTAGCAAACAAGCGTGCAGTCCTGATGTTAAGTGGGCACTGTAGATCATGGACACCCACATCTGATCTCAAACAAGACTGAAGTCCTTTTGGAGATTGTCGCTTCGCGAAGTGTACCCGGCAACCGCACTTCTCCGACCGAAAAAAGAACTGCTTCACGGAGGACTATGTGAGCAGATCATAATAATATATTTATAAATAAAAATATTGTAATAATTAAAATTTGAATTCCGTTCTAAATATAAACGTTTAAAATGAGCTCGATATACAAAATTAAAATATTAATGACAAGCGTACCTTGTACCTTGTACCCATCAATGACATAACGTACCTTCAGCCAACAAGCGCATGAAGTTGGTGTTAATAATATTGGCAGCGTCATGGCTACGGTAATAATACGCGGCGTCGGCGAGGTGTGGCCACATGTCAGCGGGAAGGCGAGCTTTGCCATCTAATCATAGCGTAACGGCGGATTGTCATAATTGCTTGATTTAATGGACAGGTTGATAATTTGTAGGTTCATAAACGATTCACTTGTATACCAATAAATAAAATCTAAAGTCAATCTTTAAATTGCTTTGTAACTTATTTTTAAAGCTTCGTTAATTGTTTTCGTTTCGTCCTATTATTTAAGTTACTTACGTTTTTTTTAAACATAGAATTATTTATTAACATCGGAAAAGTAATTTACAACTTTATAAAAACATACAATTTTAAAATACCATCCTTTATAACTTAATAAATGCCGTATTCTAGACTTATAAAACATTTGTACAGCAAATACCATAGAAACGATTCTTAATTTTTGAAGTTATACTTCTAAGAGCGTTTGATACAAGTCTTTACACGGTTTTGTTGCATACAAGTAGCAAAAGAGCTTGTATACCACCTAGTGGTAAGTGGTCACTGCCGCCCATTAACATCTGTACGAACACAAAATAAAGTTGAACATGTTGGTCACAGATACGTTGCTACCTCCGAGGGCTAAGTTGAAATTCTTTAAGTAAGGGTCTATTGATATTCACATTTCAACTCCTTCAACCCCTTCAAATCAGAATACGTTAGCGTATATACCTCTATTAATGCAAAAATTGGTGTAACGGTGGTACCTGCAAAGCCGAACCAGGAAGGGTAGAACTCTAAAGGTAGAAGGTTGAACCCTTCAAATTGAAAAAGTGTATATTTAAGTAAGAATTAATTTAAAACGACTGATTACACCATTAAGCTGACTTTCGTGTAAACTTGTATGTACTAAATACTTAAAGCGTGTAGTGAAATGTATCACAGAAAAATAAAGCTAGATTTAAATAATCATTCGGGATTCCGCAACAGTTATTATAAATGAAAATAAAACACTATATCACGGATTAACCGTAAACCCAAGCTCAATATCGGTGTGAATACAGAACAAAATATAAAATGCAAACATACTCCACGGTTCTAAACTGTTTACAAAAGGCTTTCATTTTAATCCGCAGATGTGTTTGTTATGCAGTGTTATTACACAACAATATGTGAACAAAAATATTACATTATTGCAATACAGTCATATATTATTCTTGTTCTTAAATATTATTTGTTCTCTTATATTATGTTCCGTTGAAATCTATAAACATTATTCGAGTTTCATTATTGCAATTTAGCTCATCTTTGTAGGGACGTCATTAGAGCTGATCATCGACCTATTCATAGACACGTGAATGCTGTTATAACGAAGGGTACGATTATAGTCGCGTAAATCGATCATGGAGAGATAAATTATGCCTTTGAAATAATAAATAAATAACCCTCTCTATACTCATTCAAGTTCGGGCGAGGTCATGAGTTACATGGGTGACCGTCAGGCATATATTTGATACGCGGTTGTGAGCTTCGAAGGGCACGTTAAGCTGTCGATGGCGATTTTTATCATTGGATAACAGTAGTTAAACTTTAACTGAATCTTTTGAGCGGCTTAAAGATATCCAACATGGATTGGCCATTAATCCGTATCCACTCTTCCTTTCTTCTGTGGAGTATCCTCCAGGTCTTCCCCCAGTAGCTGGGAGAGACCCGTGTCCAGCAGGGGGGCGTAGAAAGGCTTGCGACTAACAAATTCATAACCTCACACTAGATTCTGTTTGTCATGGGTGCCATGGAGCACCCATAAACCAGAACTAAAGAGAAATATGCAGAACCAGCACAGAAATGTAAATTTATTACTTAGAAGCCTGACTTATCGAATTTGGGATGAGCGTGGCGAAAGTGCATTTTGCACTAAACAATTTTGATAAATCAATTGTCATTGTCAAATGAGTGACAATGACGTATGTCAATCATTTGATATACGTCATGTTAATGCATCAGAGAGTGAACTTTATGTCATTGAAATTTTCGTACTTGTCAGGCATTATAAAAAAAATACAATCTATATAATGTCCGTACTGGTTTGCACAAATAATGGGATCAGGGTTTATTCAGATTTTCTATAGAGTGTAATGCTTTAGAACTGCTTAAGACAGCTACACTTAGTACTACTACTTAATCATCATCTACTCTTTATTATCCCACTGCTGGGACGGTACTCCTCTCAGAAAGAATAGAGCTAGACCATGACAACCACGCTAGTCAAGTGGAGGTTAAGTGGCATGTACGTTTCCTCACGAAGTATTCCTTCATTATTAAAATAAGCGATAATTTCTAATACGCACGTAACTTCAAATTAGAGGTGCGCGGCCGTTCGAACCTCCTCCGACGTGAGAGAAATTTGACCACTTTATAACTGTATCGTGCACACACAAACGAAATATTGCCAATATTAGGTGCATGTAATTTATATTTCTGTCGTTCCACATCCCGAGCTCCACATAAGAAGCTAGCAACATGCAGACAATGCAAATGTTACGGTGTAGGTTTTTCCTTTTATTCTCCCCGTCGCAGGTTTTATTTGCAGAGCTACATAATACGGAGTAGGAAAAGAGATAAGAGAATAGAAATGAGCACATCTGCATCTGAATCCAGTATGTATATTATTTTATTTAAGACAACAAATAAATTCCGATCACAAATTTCTGAACGTTATTAAAGTATTTTTTATGTGACAAGAGTAGCAAACGACCATGCAGGTCACCTGATGTTAGGTGGTCACCGCAGCCCATGGACGCCCACATCCAAGCTCAAACAAAACCGAAGCTCCGTTTGAGGCTGTATGTGGATGCGTCACTACTCCTTAGGACTATGATGGTCGCCTCACTGTATGTGTGCCTGGCAACCGCACCTCTCCTACCGAAACACAACAACTGTTTTACGGCGGATTATGAGGGCGGCGGTGGTACTTCCCCAGACGAAAGATTGTTCCACCAGAAAGTGGTCACAGCCCATGGACACTTACATCTTAACTCAAACAGGACTGAAGCCTTAGGCCTCACGTATATGCTTTACTACTCTTGAGAAGCAATTTGGTCTCGCAGTAAGGGTACTTGACGATCACACCTCTGTAACCGAATGACAAGAATTTTTTTAAGGCGGATAATGAGGGCAGCTGTGGTACCCTCCCGGGCGAAGCAAAGATTTATCATCTATCTCACGAATTAATAAAGTTAATTTTGTTCAAATGAGATAGTTCAAATTTGTAAAAGTGATATTGATAAAATAGCACTATTATTAACATAGCCTCAGATAGCATTATTAAGAGATTTAATAGTGTCATTAATAAGCATATACGTATCAACAATTTTCCGGTGAATACATTCAACCTTTAAACGTCAACGTGTAAAGAAAAATATACTCAAGCTTCATAAAGCTTAAATGTTTTCTCTCGAACAATCAATAGGAAATGCTAACACACTAACGGTAAATCCAATTATTGCTGCAGGTAAAGTCAGGGATGATCATCAGTCATAGACAATAGTCGATATGATACTTCATCTACACGAGCGCACGCAAGTTGATCTCGATGACAACCCTGAAATTGGTTAGGTAAATTTTGCAATACGGTTGAATTTTTTTTACGTTTGAAGAGTAGCAAACGAGCATGCTGGCCGCCTGACGTTAAGTGGTTACTGAAGCCTATCGGCATCCATTTCTAATCTCAAACAGGACTGAACCCCTGCACGATCGAACATAGACGCGTCACTACTCCTGAGGGCTAAAATAGTTGCCTCGCTTGTAAGTGTACCCAACGACCATATCTCTTCGACCGAAACACAAGTATTGATTCACTGCAGATTATGAAGGCGGCGTTGGTACCTCGCCGATAGAACTATAGTTCTACCACCTACAGTATATCATTATATTCTTTATGTATATTACTGGTCACTGCAGCCCATGGAGACTCACATCGAACCCCGAACAAAACGTCTGTCTGAAGTCGTACGTAGATGCGTCACTACTCCTAAGGACTAGTATGGTTGCCTCGCTATAAGTGTTCTCGGCAACCGTACCTCTCCGACCGAATCACAAAAACTACTTTACGGCAGATTATGAGGGTGGTATTACCCCGGACAAACTATATTACTACCACCATCAAATATTATTATATATTTTTAACTATCCTAAGAGTATAACCGATATCAGGGTTTCTATATTAATTGAATGTATTTTTTTATTGTTATACTTAGTTTTATTTGTATACGTTAATCAATAATGTTTTAAACACAGCTTGTTTACACAGCCCTAGTTTATACTTAATCTAGCTCAGACGGAAAGCCAATGAATTGAATTAATTAAATGTAGTGTGCAACCATGAACCAATATAATTTATAGTCAGTAACCACAACAAAGCCATCGCTCTTTACAATTATGAATATGTAGAATACATTTATTATACGATTATTGGTAATACGAGTAATCTGTTATGTATTTTATCAAAACTGTTAAAATTTAATTTAACTTTAATATTAATATGATGAATAAAATTCAACAAGAATATTTTTTATTCTGTAGATGCAAGTATCTATTGTGTGAGTTGTTGCTAATTTGTAGTGTGGGTTAATTATATTATATGCTATATATAGCCCGCAGCTTGTGTAGATCCTAACCGATCAACGAAGTTAAGCAACGTCGGGCGCGGTCGGCAGTTGGATGGGTGACCGCTGGTGGCTAAATTTTATGTGCGCTTCCGTGCTTCGGAAGACACGTAATGCTGTTGGTTCCAGTTGTTATTATTATGTAGCAGTCGTTAAACCTTGTCGGAGTCCTTGTAGGCGGTTTGAAAACATCTGAGCAACCAATCCGTGTTGGAACAGCGTGGTTGAGTATGCTCTAGGCCGTTGTCGGGAGAGACCCATGCCTAGCAGTGGGACATAAGAAGGATTGAAGCCAAGCTAATAGAAAAGGAGTATATAATTGGTATAAACGGTATTAACGATACTTAACTATCGCACGGTGGTGAGTATTTAAATATCGCGATAGTTCATGTCTTAAGAACAGAATGTGTACTTAATTATTGCAATATTGCAATAAGTGATGTGTTAAGACAACATGAATACTTAACTATCATAAGATTGCTGTGTTAAGTACAGATTGCGTACTAAATATCACAAAAGTTTATTGTTTAAGTCTAGATTGTGTACTACCTATGGCAAGAGTTGATGGGTTAAGTACAGATTGTGTACTAACTATGCCAAGAGTTGATGGGTTAAGTACAGATTGTGCACTATAGCAAGAGTTGATGGGTTAAGTACAGATGGTATACTAAATATAGCAAGAGTTGATTTATTAAGTACAGATTGTATACTAACTATAGCAAAAATTGATTTATTAAGTACAGATTGTGTACTAATTATAGCAAGAGTTGATTTAGTAAGTACAGATTGTGTACTAACTATATCAAAAATTGATTTATTACGTACAGACTGTGTACTGACTATAGCAAGAGTTGATGTGTTAAGTGCAGAATGAGAGCGTATTGAATTTAGGTGTTGATGGGATCAAACAGGATTTATGTCTGCAATCTGTGTAACTGCAAGGTGGCGAACGATGATCGATAGACAATAGCAACAAAAGCGTGCCCGAGGCAGGCAGGCGACGGGGAATGATGATAAATGCTTGAATATCAAACGAGGAGCCCAATACAGCTGCTACAGATAATGGACGGCAAATTGCAAACTGAACCGCCCGACGGTCTAGCGTTATGTTGTGTAGTGATTGCCAAGCGCAGAATTTCGCAACCTCCTCTAAGATGGAACTAAGGCAAACTTTTATTAACGAGATGCAAGGTTTTATCCCTGATGTCTAAACGACATTTTAAGTACTGATTAATATTAGGTCAAGCTTAATGTAATCTCCATATCAATGAGAAATGAATTCGAAATATGGTCTTGTCACAAAAAGGAAGACTGGTAGATAGTTTTGGGTTTCTCGTCCGGACAGATTCTGGGGTGGTCAGAACGTATGTTTCATATACTTTTCAGGTAAGGTCAAATTGGTAATTGGTTAATTTTCTTTAATTTGTAAAGCGGCCGTTAAATCACTAGGTAACGGTACATTCATTAATTATGTTAAGTAAAATGTTTGTTCAATTTCATGTGAAATCACATGAAACAATTGAAATAATTATTTTTTTTATTATTTTTAAAACTGTTATGTTCAGTAATGCCATTTATTTCTGTTTCCCTTTTGCAATGGTACACAAATTTAAAGATACCCTTCATCGACATTGGGTACGGGAGAAATATTTTAAATATTAAAAAAAGAAACCGTAATGAAAATTTGAAAAGGGAGAAATATTTTAAATATTAAAAAAAGGAAAACGTTATGAAAATTTGCCATGTAATGTTACGTAATATTATTGACAGCGCGTTATATGATAAATAATATAATCACATAACACACACTAACTGGGCGGATGATAATGGATTTTTAAATTTCGATTCAATGATTAAAAGTTTAGGTTTAAAAAATGTAGTTCTCAAACTTACATTAAGCGAGTGCTATCTCCGTAAAGGGTAATAAGTGGCCATGAAGATTTGAGTACTATTATAGTTTAGACAACATACAATTTCTTTTGTACATACAAACATATATATTTATGAATATACAGATTCACACATAGCTTGCTGTTCTTAATTGCTTTTGAATGTTCCTTTAGTTTCAACTTTATGAAATATAATGGGAACTTGAGTACTGTGCCGGAAAGCCAATTAACACTTAGCCGACAATATACTGGCGAGTTCGGATAGCTTCATGAATACAGAGAGCATGACAGAGTGAACGTACTATTCATTTGTTTGCTAAATTGTGTTTTAGTCATAGAGCAGTGATGGCCCAGTGATGTATATTTAGGCCACCCATTGTATATTTTCCCATGCTAGCAGTGATGACCTAGTGGTGAGATTCTGGTCTCCCAAGCGGGAGTTCTGGAGCTTGAATCCCGCACGCATCTTACGGAATCTCCGATTTTACAAAATTGCGTATTAGCAATTTAACCGTGATCGTGAGGAAACCTACACATCTATGAAGTCTAGTAATCCGCATTTGGCCAGCATAGTGGGGAAGAGATCCGAGCCCAACAATGGTAAAGTGATGATGATGATTGTAGAACTCCGGAAACCTCTGATTTTCGAATCATTACAAAGTATTCAACGGTGGTAGAAACCCTCATAGTTTGACCGCGGAACACAACATGTAAAAGAGCGTACAGACCGCTTGTGTAAAGTGGTCATCGCAGACCATGGACACCCACATCTAACGTCAAACAGGACTGAAATTACATCTGAGGTCGTAGGTAGATGCATCACTAGTCCTGAGGACTAAGATTTTTCTCTGTAAATGAAAATAAAACAATGGATTTTACAAAATATATTTCTCGTTCAAAATACCGACGAAATAGCAAATGGAAGGCCAGAACGATAGTTATTAAATAAGCGACGAAAATATCGAAACGAAAAGAGCCCGGTCAGCGACAGGAAAACTCGAACCGTAGTCTATTCAGATTTTAAATCGTTAGCAAACTGAACCTAACCTTAGTGTATATGCTTTTTAATTTATCTTTAGAAGATGATGAGAATATTTCGTTTTTTATTATACTATATATACATTTATATAAAATATAATTAACAATAACTAATCTATAAAATTATAAAATATTATGATACGATAACAAAATTTAAAATTAAAAAATTAGAAGCTAAAAACCGCATCCAAATTGTTGTTCCTAGGATGTTTCCAGAACGCTGGCGATGTTCTCGTTGAATAGCTAGGCTAATTTTCTGCCCGAGGTAAGATGACGATATATATCTATTAACATATATTTTTAATATGAAACATATGAATACTTGCGCCTTTATTCATGTCAATTTTCATAAACGGAAACACTAGGTGACAGCCACACGTAGGTACATATTAGTTCATCACACTTCTAAATAATACTGTATTATGTATATTACTCTTGTTATTCGTTACGCTCTTGGCAGAGCGGTGGTGGTCATCTTTTTGGTTCTTGTGGCACGCTTTACAATAGTTCGCTATTTTTCTTTAACTGCTGACTTCCAACTGCCGTATATTATTGGCATTATTAAATCCAAATTTTATCCATAGTAATACTATGCATGTGAAAGCAATTCAGTTTATTGTTTGTCACAAGGATCCTTCTTCAGGATGCAAGCTCTCCTTGACAAATATTATCGAAATGGATTCAAAGGATTGGACGTGAAAAAATTACAGAGTTAATATTATTGTTAACGTGGTAGGGGTTATCGTTGCTCGACTGCGGCTGCTGCAGAGTCTGTTGTCGTATGTTGGATATTTTATATTGTTATATGAGACGTTCCTTAACTGGATTTAGTTAGCGGTAATGCTGGCTTTAGTTAGTGGATGCATTTAGAACTTCTGTCTGGGACTGGAACCAGATTAAATTCTCACGAATAGTACCGACGAGTTTACGAGACCGCTTAGAAATGTCTTAATTATGGCCACTAGAATGCAGTAGCTAATTTCATCATCATCATAGGCCTCTCTTAAAGTATGCCACAATACCCGATCCTCTGCTAATCTTATCCAACCACTACCTCTCCCTTTCTTAAGGTCGTTGGTACAATGAAGTAGGGCATCCTACACTACGTCTGCCGATTCGTGGTCTTCAGTCGAGAACTTGTCTGTCCTATCGAGCATCGGTGCAACATATGTGACCAGCTCACCGCCACTAGAGTTATGTCGGCTACCTTAGTTCTTTGCCTGATCTCTTTATACATACTTTATTACGCAAAGAAACTTCGAAGATAGCTCGTTCCATAGCCCGCGGCGCGATCTTTAGCTCGTGGACTAGTCCTAACCACAGTCCAAGTTTCTGGTGTGTACCAATTTAGGGAATTCACGTGGGTAATTTAACAAATATGAACAAAGAGAAAGTTAGATACTGATTTTACGTCGCCCATATATTGTTTGTGGTTTCGATATACGATGCGGTTTAAACTTGTCGCATTCTGTGAAATTAATTGCAAATTTGTCGCAACTCGCACCTGGCCGCGCTTTTGAAACTACGAGTGTATTGCACTAAAAGTATTGATTAGTTTTTACTGTTGTTTTCAACAACCATTTACCTTAGAAGTCTTTCGATATTATAAACTTTGTAAGTTATTTGGTTTTCCTAAAGCATTGAGATTTTCTTTAGCATTTTTTAATTTTGTGCATGCACACATTAGATAAGATTTTTAAGGGTAGGTGGGGAGTGAGTAATTTCGTATTTTTGTCTCAACAAATGAAATTGTGTTATTTACATTTTTAATTTTTAAGTTACTTTTTAATGTTAACTTAACAATTATTATCGATGTTAGGTTTTGCGTTCTCCTCATGATTATAATTTTTATGATCATCAACCCATTAAAGTGCCATTGCAAAGCAAGGGTCTTCACTAAAAAAAAGGTTAGACCGTGATCCACTACGCTGGCTAAGTGCGGATTGTTAGACTTTACAAAGAATTCCCATTCATGTATATGTATAACACAAATAAAAGAAGAAATATCAAAATAAAATTAACTTTATCCATAATATATTACTTTACCGCTCAAAATAACTACTAGACTTGTAAGACTTGTAGATGTGTAAACTATGCTTGGATACGAGCTCGCTACTTTAATAACTTCGCTTCTTCAGTCATTAAATAGATGTTTAATTTGCTATGTTAGGGAAGAGTTTCTGAGTTTGCTACCAACTACTCTCATACACAATGCAGGCTGACTAGACGTGCATCATGCCTGTTAACAAGTTAATAGTTAAAGTTAAACTTTAAGTTCCTTTCATAGCAGAAAAATCGGAACTTTCACTAGGGTTTTTGGTTGCAGTTTCACCTGCATACATTCATGAATTCATTGTATATAAACTGAATAGATATAGATATAGATAGATATAGATATATAGGTGAATAGAACTATAGATATAGGTACCATCACCGTTCACATAATCCGCCGTGAAACAATTCTTGTGTCGATTGGAGAGGGGCGGTTACCCGGTATACTTATAGCGAAGCGAACATCTTAGTTCTCAGGAGTAGTCACGCATCTACGTACGCCCGCAGATAGGATATCTGTTCGAGATTAAATATGGGTGTCC
>DWKL01002398.1:0-12794 GCA_018249415.1 Phareas burnsi | reverse complement strand
TTGGATGTGTGGCTGCCGAGTACACTTACAGCGAGGTGACTATCTTAGTCCTCTGGAGTACTAACGCATCTACGTACGACCTCAAATAGGGCTTCAGTTCTGTTTGAGATTTGATGTATATTATATCCATGGTCTGCAGTAACCACATAGTGTCAGGCAGCCTGCACGCTCGCTTCTGACATAAAAAGAAAAAATATCCTCATAAAGTAACATGTCCAATTAAGAAACAATTTGCAACTTTAAATTCACCGAATAAGACCAATAAACCTTGACAATCCATTCATCCAAAGTTCACACAATCCATTAATCAGGATAATTCCCGTAAATGTTACCTTACGTTCGATATGTTTTTCCAGGTGGTAATTATCAATTCAGTGGTAATGACGACCTCTGACGACAAAGGCAGCATGGGGCCGCCACAAGCTTGTCTCGCTCATGACTACGACACCATGAAACCGGTGGTTCTGGCCACTTGGAAGCACGGATTCCAAGGCGCTTGTCCCGATAAGAGCGCCATCTTAGCTGAATCTCAGGTAAAGCCTTTTGTATCAAGTTAACACTAGAATGGAGCATCATTTCATAACTAAACTTAAGCTGTGAGGAAGTCGCGAGTAGCTACTCCGAGGCTGAGATATCGGTGGGAGTAGAGCTATCAGTTTAAGGTGCGGACAGATGGACTCTTAACGAAACTGTCAACCGACTGTGCAGATGACGCAGATTACGCGGTTATGTTAACCTCGTCCGAATACAGCCCGCCAGCCTACACCTATAGATGAAACGAAAGATCTTTGCTCGTTACATAATCGATAATGCCTTTAAAATACATGCCAAATTTTAACACGTTCACTCCTACAACAATCCTTCCATCACCTCTAAAGGTCCATTACTTTCCATCAATCCTTCTATCAGCCCTTAAAGACCATTGCATTCCATCAATCCTTCCAACAGCCCATAAAGTCCATTACTTCCATCAGCCCTTAGAGTCAATTGCTAGATATGGGTTTTACCGCCTAGATAGTTTTTACCGCAAGTCAAAAACTTCGCAAGAAGGTCCTACTATTTATCTCCTGGATTGAATCCCTTAGTCACATTTTCGACATCTATGAAAAGAGATAACTGCTGTATTTAAGACCATCTCTCGATACGACACGAGAGAAATTTATTCAATATCGCAATATCAACAACAACAAGAAATTAGAAACAAACTGTGGTACAATAAATGCAATTAGTAGTTATTTTGTCCTTAACAACTTTGCAAAGCGGTGGTCACAGTGAATACGGTATATTATTAACAGTCGTCGTAAATATGGTATATTATTAACTTGTAACAATCGAAAGTGCCGCCTTGAAGCAATTAGCTAATTTGAATTAAAACTAGACTAGCAAACCTCACTTTATAAATACAATAGAAAGACGAATGAAACGAAATGAAATTATTACAATGCTGACAATATTGTATGTTATAATATTGTAATATTATAATAATAATAATTGTATATATAATACTGTTATATTAATTGAGCAGAGAATCGATTATTAAATTTCAATTATTGGTTCCCGATATTGGAAGATTATACAAATTATTATAGTTCCAGGAAGTGCAATCATTTCTTTTGACGATGTTTCGTATTATCGTATTTCATATGGATCCGTAGTATTGTACGTAATAAGCACATTTTTAAATTCATTTAAACACCGATATCAAACTTTTTTAACTTTAACTTTAAAAATACTACTACTACTATACTATATATACCATATCCCTATACTATACTTTACTATATCCCTTTTTTAATGGCTTGTCAACCTTTTGTTCATCAATTGCGTCGTAGCATAATCCTCCCTTTTCCCAACTACCCAAAGTAAAACCAAATTTTCAATGGAAAAACGGACTTATTTTTACAAAATTTGGTTTGGTGATTATCATCCTTATGCAATCACTTAAACCTTAGATTTAATATTTATCCCCCGACCCGCATTAAACTGAAACATACAGTAACGTATTTCCTTCTCACATACAGCTATGAGGAAACAGAACAGCATATATATTACAAGATTACACGTGCTTGCACCAATTTACTCCCTCATTCCACACACACGCACTAATCCGTTATTATTTAGGTCAAATCTAGTGTAACTATTTCAAGTCAAAACTTTATTTGTCTTGGTACATAGGCAGGACACCCAGTAATACAGACCTAGTACATTGGCCCTCGTGAACTGTGTGTATTTTCAGGTATTAATAAAGCAATTTTTACTATTTTTTTATCTTCGAAAGAAATTCGTACGTAACTTCACCCCTGTGGTTCCACAATGCCTTGCCCTATATAATATAAAATGTTTCATATTCCAGGTAGTGCAAGAAAGTCTACAGATTCCCGGCACGGGGTTGAACCTCGTTTACCACAGTTCCAGAGCCGCCGGATACCTTTCAACTATTCAGTTGCAGCTGACGCCCGAGAAAGTCCCTCCAACTTTGGCCCTCATCCATTTAAGGATTACTATTGAAGGCATCTTATTCGAAAAAGTATTTGAAGCAGACCCAGTCATTAAGTTCACGTACCCTTGGAACAGGCTAAACGTATACAGACAGAGGGTGTACGGAGTAACTACCGCTTTGGTCAAAGTCGGGTATCAGTACACTGATTGCAAGGATATCATCTGGAATGTCCAAACGACTAAACTGAGTGGCCACGACATGAGCATCTCCGACGTGGGTGGATGGAACTTGGATATTCACCATCGATACAATTTCCATGAAGGTATGTCTGAAGCTTTGTGAACTTTTTATGCAATAGAAGTCTCAGTCAGTTATCTAAGGATAAGCCAGAACACAGCAGCCCTAGTTTGCGGCTCTAAGGCATAACAGAGCCAGTTTCATGTCTGAAAATAGAAAATGCACAAAGAGCGGCTATAATGTCTAATGGCATTCTTCCAGTATACCCTGGACGAATGATAAAAAATTGTACCAGGTATTAAAATTAAAATCTCAAGAGACTTTAAAAACAATAGTCTATAATAATTTTGTAGTAATAACATATACAGAATATATGTAAATACAAGGGGATCGTACGAGACGCTCTCACCCGCGAGGCGCGCCGATATGCCGTCTTTAAACTAAAATGCCGATATCAAACATCTAGGATTATTTCGACATTTTGAGGTTTTAGTAATCAGTAAAATACGAATTAGAAGTTTGACTATTTGATATTAGATCTATTTTTAATACTTCAAACTCTCGTACATGACGTCTGTTAAGAGTAACAATTTTTTATAAATCACCCTTTTTTGGCTGTAACTGGGAAAGTAACTTTGGTATGTAACTGCATTATAAGTCAAGGACGCAGAACATATTTGACATCAGCAATCGACGACCGGCAATGACCGCGAGCGTGTTTCGCAGGCATCCTGCAGAAGGGCGACGGCACGAACATCTACCTGAAGCACAAGCCGCGGCTGATCATCTCGGCGATGGGCGACGGGCGGCAGCGCGCGCTGGAGTGCGGCGCGGAGTGCGGCGGCGCGGCGCGGCGCCAGCGGCTGCTCGCGCCCGTCGCGCTGGCCGCTGCGCCTGCGGGCGCGCTCTACGTCGGCGACTTCAACCTCGTGCGCAAGATCGCGCCCGACGGCACCGTGCGCACCGTCGTCAAGCTCAAGTGAGTGCTCGCGCGCACCGCCACTTCGTCATAAGAATTATTCGACACTAATACGATGGGGATATACCTTTACCTTGAAAGACGACGGGTCAAACGACCAGACGTTTTATGCCATGAAGCAGTTTTGTGTTACGGTTGGAGAGTTGCGGTTTTCAAGCACACATACAACGAGGTCCTCACATGGCACACATACATGTTAGTTCTTAGGAATAATAACGCATCTACGTACAACCTCAAACAGAACTTCCGTTTTGCTTTAATTTAGATGTAGGTGCCGATGGGCTGCATTGAGCACTTAACATCAGGTGTCCTGTGGGATAGTTTACTACTCTTTAAATATTTTTATATTTAAAAAGAAATATTTACTAAACAACTTGTATGTAACGTGGTATTCACATTAATCTATGTTTCACAATCACAATTTTAGCATTGCCTAAAACATGTGCTTCTGACATACCGAAAATCATTAATAATCCATTTTGAATAAATAATACAAAGAAATATTTTATAAGCTTATATTTTCAAGATAATTGAGCTGTAATTACTTTATCCAGTAGTCACACATTTACACATATATTTATATATTTGCAGCGCCACCAGAGTCTCATACCGTTACCACATGGCCTTGTCGCCGCTCGACGGGACTCTCTACATTTCTGATCCCGAATCCCATCAGATCATCAAAGTGCGCAACACGGAAGACTACAGCGACCCCGAACACAACTGGGAAACAGTTGTCGGTTCCGGTGAAAGATGCCTGCCTGGAGACGAGGCTCACTGTGGTGACGGCGCGCTGGCGAGAGACGCGAAACTAGCATACCCTAAAGGTGTCGCCGTCTCCATTGATAATATTCTATACTTTGCAGACGGGACCAACATTCGAATGGTAGACCGAGATGGCATTATCACGACAGTTATAGGAAACCACATGCATAGAGCTCATTGGAAGCCCATCCCTTGCGAAGGAACACTGAGCGTGGAAGAGGTCCATCTCCGTTGGCCTACCGAACTGGCTATAAACCCTCTAGATAACAGTTTGCATATAATTGATGACCACATGATTCTCCAAATGGCCCCTGATGGCAGGGTCAAGGTGATTGCTGGAAGACCTCTTCATTGTCCTTCGCCGTTAACTGGGTATGATATGGAACTAGCCACTTACGCCACCCTCGTTATGCCACAAAGTATAGCATTCGGAGCAGCTGGAGATTTATACGTGGCTGAAAGCGATTCGCAAAGAATTAATCGAGTACGTCTTATAACTACAGACGGAAAAATATCACTTTACGCCGGCGCAGAATCCAAGTGCAACTGCTTGGAACGTGGGTGTGATTGCTTCGAAGCAGATCATTTCTTAGCTTCTAATTCTAAGTTCAACACCATCTCCGCTGTAATCGTAAGCCCTGACGGAATCGTGCATATTGCAGACCAAGCAAACTACAGGATCAGGTCAGTCATGGCGAGCATTCCCGATGCCAGTGGCGCGAGAGAATACGAAATATACGCGCCAGACACACAAGAAATTTACATATTCAACAGATTCGGTCAACACGTTATGACTAAAAATATCCTGACCGGTGAGAATAACTACGTATTTACGTACACGGTGAACACGAGCAACGGAAAGCTCAGCACTGTGACCGACGCGGCCGGCAACAAAGTGTTCTTGCTACGTGACTATTCGAGTCTCGTCAATTCCATCGAAAACACGAAAGGCCAAAAGTGTAGGCTAAAGATGTCACGGATGAAGATGTTGCAAGAACTGCGCACGCCAGATAACTTCAACGTGACTTTTGATTATCATGGCACCACCGGTTTATTGAAGGCCAAATATGACAGCACGGGGAGAAGTTACATCTACAAATACGACGAATTCGGTAGACTGACGATGGCCGTCACGCCTACCGGTCGAATAATAAATCTAACGTTTGACCTCAGTCTCAAAGGCGCAACGGTTCGTATCGGCGAGAATAATCGTAAACCAATCTCGATCCTCATAAAGGGCTCCTCGGTCAACACGAGAGTTGGTGAGGCTGAAAAGAAAACAATAATTTCGACTGACGGTAGCATCTCGTCGAGCATGCCATGGGGTCACATCATATCGACAGACACTGTGCCGTATACAATTCTCTCTGAAATAGATCCTATACTCGGTGAAAGTTACCCGGTGCCTGCAAAGCAACGAACGGAAGTCGGCGGCGACTTAGCGAATCGATTCGAATGGCGTTACTTCCTCCGACGACTGCAATCAAATAAGGGAAAGAGCAGCAAGGCGGTCGCGCAAATAGGTCGTAAACTGCGAGTGAATGGTGAGAATCTACTGACATTGGAGTACGACAGAGACACTTCGACTGTAGCCGTGTTTATGGACGATAAAGTAGAGCTACTGAACGTCACTTACGACAGAACCGCACGGCCGGTGAAGTGGGGCCCGAGAAGCGGTATTTTTGCTGAAGTTGAACTAGAGTATGATAGGTTTAACAGATTAACAAGTTGGAAATGGGGAGAGTTGAACGAAACTTACAATTACGACAGGGCCGGTAGATTGCACGAAATACGCTACGGGGATGGTTCCTCTTTGGCGTACTCGTTCAGAGATATGTTTACGAGCTTACCGTTGAAAGTTACGACCCCCAGAGGCAGCGATTATTTGCTGGATTACGATGACTCTGGAGCGCTACAGAACTTGACAACGCCGAGAGGACATATTCACACATTTTCTCTTATGACGTCATTGGGCTACTTTAAGTATCAATACTTTTCGCCAATGAACAGACACCCGTATGAGATCCTATACAACGATGACGGCCACGTCTTAGCAAAGATCTTCCCTCATCAATCCGGAAAGATTCTATATGTGTATGATAGTACAGGCAAACTGGAAACAATACTGGCTGGCGCATCGGCTATCCGATACGTCTATCACGAAAACAGTCACCTCGTAAAGAACGTGGAAATAACTGACCCCGACTACGAGCTGAAACAGGATTATAAATATCACGCGGGTATTCTTAAAGACGAAAAGATGAAATTTAATTCCAAGAGCGGTCTTAACAACGCTCACTTTAAATATCAATACGATGGTAACGCGAGACTTTCTATGATTGATGTAAATATCAATAGCAAAGAAATGCCTCAGATCAGATTAAAATACAACCAGAATCTCGGAATACTGGAAGGCGTGAGTGACTTAAGAATTTACAGAAATACTTTCAACCGATCTGTAATGCAAGACACCAGCAAACAATACTTCACGATAACCGACTACGATGACCACGGCAGGATAAAGACTGTCCTAATGAATATAAAGTCATTCGACGTCTTCCGCCTCGAACTGGATTATGATGCCCGAAATCGGATTAAAGCGAAGAAAATGATGATAGGCGACACTTCATCGAACGATCGAATCAGCTACAATTATGATGGCCATCTGATGGAAGTGGTTGGTTCTGAAGATGACTGGAAATACGTTTACGATGAGAATGGCAACATCGTTGGTGTCATTGAACACGGCGAAAAACGGTACCTCGGCTACGATATTGGTGACAGAGTTGTGCAATATGGTGATATTGAGTTCAGCAGCTACGATGGACGTGGATTTGTGATAAGGCGCGGGGAGCAAAAATACAGATACAATTCTCGAGGTCAATTAATCCACGCGCTCGAAAGAGATAAGTTCCAAATGTGGTACTACTATGACAATAGAAACAGGTTGGTCGCCTGGAAGGATGACAAGAACAATGTAACTCAGTTCTTCTATACAAACCCACAAACTCCCAACCTGATTACCCACATGCATTTCCCGAAGGCTGAGAAGACCGTAAGATTCCTTTACGATCAGAAGGATTTCCTAACTTGTATGGAAACAGATGACCAGCGTTTCTATGTAGCGACCGATCAAAACGGATCACCATTAGTAGTGTTCGACGTTAACGGAGAGATAATTAAGGAAATCAAACGCAGTCCATTCGGAAAAGTAGTCAAGGATACTAACCCTGGATTCTACCTGCCTGTTGACTTCCACGGCGGGATTTTAGATTCTAGCACGAATTTGGTATATTTGGACAATAGACTGTATGACCCTGTAGTAGGGCAATGGATGACACCCAACTGGGAGCACCTAGCAACTAAGCTGAGCTTGCCAACTGACATCTTCATTTACAGATTTAAGAATAATGATCCGATAAATAAGTACCAGGACGTTCCGTACATGACTACCTTAGCCAGCTGGCTGCACCTCTACGGATACGACTTGAGCAAGATGATGGGCGCCAAATATATCACGGATATGATATTCCAACCAATGAATTCTCTGATAAGGCAACAGCTTGCGCCCGACTTCGGTGTGATGTCTGGTCTTCAATGTATCATTGAAAAGGTATGTATTCAAACAAAACAATTATAACAACAAATACTGAAATCTTTTTTCTTTTGAGTAGTGTTGTACTAAGTAACGCTATTTTTCAGGTGAATGATAAGCTATCAGACATCGAATTTGTACCGACGCCTCTGCTAAAGATGGAGCCAATCACGAGGAACCTTTTGCCAAGGGTTTCGTATAAGCGTGGCGTGTTCGGTGAAGGTGTTCTAATCTCGCGGGTGGATGGCAAGGCCTACATAAGCGTGGCGGATGGCGCAAACAGCGTGGTGGAGGACGTTATAACGACAGTCTTTAACAATTCATACTTTTTGGATGTGCACTTCAATATCCACGATCAGGATGTATTTTACTTCGTGAAAGACAACTCGCTGAAGATCAGAGACGACATGGAGGAGCTGAGACGGCTCTCTGGCAAGTTTAACGTGTCGCAAGACGAGACTAACGACCAAGGTTTAGAGGTGAGAATTAAATATCTTTTTACTCTTATTATTATAAATGTTTATCTTGCTTATAGAAAAAGGACTGTAGCACGAGAATATCATATGGACGACACGTCCATCGATTGCTTTGTCCATTCATCGTCTCGCCGACATATATTGGTCACGTGCTCTTTGAATGTGACGCATTCATAATATTTCATTTTTTATGTAGTATCTACCTACTTCTGGAACACGATACTTAAAGAACTTCTTGTAGAAATCGCCATCGAGAGTCAATGAACCTGTCGCTCGTGTTACACGTTCAACGACGTTTATTAATATTTCACACTTAATTTCCTAACATGCCTAAAGGAGTGTAACTAACAAAATGTGTCTGATATTATTTTTTTACTTAATTAGTGTCCGTACAAATTTCATGAACAGATCAAAAGTAGTATTATTGGTCACAAAGATGTAATAAGGTGGTGATGGTGGTGACGATGATGAAATAGCTAACAGCGACACGGCGTTGCAGGTGCGCGTGCACGCGGTGGGCGCGGGCGCGGCGCAGGCGGTGGTGGTGCTGCGCTACGGCGTGGAGCCCGCGCAGGAGCGTGCCAAGCTGCTGAAGCACGCGCACAAGCGGGCGGCCGCGCGCGCCTGGGAGCGCGAGAAGGCGCTGGTAGCGGCCGGCTGGGAGGGCCGCGCCGCCTGGACCGAGGAGGAAAAGGAGGAGCTCATCTCACACGGCGTAGTGGACGGCTGGGCGGCACGCGACGTGCATTCGCTAGCACGCCATCCGCAGCTCGCCGACGACCCCGCCAACATCGTTTTCGTGCGAGACGCGCGTCGCAAGCGCCGCCGCAGCGGCCGCGCGCGCCACCGGAACTGACGAGCGCCGGTGCCTGATCGATAACGTCGCAGTGAAAACATCACTGCGATCGAGTCCAAACGTATCACCGTGACTCGCCACGGGAGAACAGCGTACTTAAGTCACTTTAGTTGTTCCTTCATCCCGATAGCAGTATCCGTCACTCGCGTACTCGTATTTTAAGCGTGCCATATAATGATGATGATGTGACGGAAGTGACTAACGTGACAATGTCACGGTGATTTATCGCCTTTTTTTAGAACCGGAACAACTGTCACGGCAATAGAAAAGCAATACTTCCTCATGGCTACCGTCCGACGCCATCTAGTGACATCCGTGACTTGTATATTTTGTGTATCTGTTATAAATATTGAATTTTCCACTAATAATCATTAATGTTATCAAATTATTTGTGGACTGGATATGAGCAGACATCCCGTGTGTCTGCTGACAATTAACATTTTAACGTCATATAAATTTAAAAGTCGTTTAATTCTACGTCGATGGCACCCATAAAAAATTACAACCAATTCCCCAGTGACTCGATCGGTCGTATCGGTAGTTGTAAATTCTTGCTATTTATAGGACTGAAGTGTTTTCTGCCTCGTTGGCGACGGTATATTTCGAAATGTGAGCTCTTGTGATCAGTTTAGTGTAAGCGAATACTTTTGGAATGGTTCACTTTGGACTGATAATGCACGGACCGTTTTTGTAAGAGTGAATAGTGTAAGGTCGGCGGACAAATTCTATTTCGTACGTAATGTTAGGATCGAAAACGCTAACTTCGTTTGCTTTGCGTACTTAGGCGACCGAATCTTGTTTTAATATCCCTTGCATAATAAACACAAAATTGAATCTCTTTAAATAACTCATTACAGGGTAACGAGTCATAAATGAACTTAAATCGAGAAGCTTATAATACGAACTGAGCATAATACTAATAATAACGAAACAATAATACTCAAACGATCACAATTTTCTAATCAATTTTGATATTAATTTACAATGTTTTATTAACCTTAATCCTATACACAGATCGCTTAGATTAATTTTCACAAACATCATGTATTCCTATAATATTTTAGCCAAATATTTCGTTCTATCCATACTTTAGGTATTTGTAAATAGGTAAATCTTTATTCTTGTAGGTGTTCCTTTGTAACGTTAGACCTAAGGTCTTTTTACTTCGCAATACTATTACTACATAATTAAGCAATATTTTTATATGTTATCCATCTAAGTATGTTTATATAAATATATGTCCCATACGTTACTTTCACAGCTGACTGTTTTAATTGGCATTTATATTACCATAGACATTCTGCAATGGAGAAATTTATATTCTCTATGATATAGATGTTCTGGTTATGCATCGGTAAGATTTAGAATTGCGACTTTCCACACAATTCGACACTATGCCTATGATAAATATGTTGTAATAACAAAAATACGTACTATTTCTAAAGTGTACAAACCTTTATTCTTCCTCTTGTATACCCCCAGTCTGCTGTCGGATTCTATGTGTATTAGTCTCAGTGGCTTGCGTGTGGCCTAATAGAATTCCTACGTTCGGAGACAGAGTTCTTCTAGATATACCCCATAAATCTAAGGCCTCATAATAATAGACAAATAAAGAAATTAAAGTAATTGAAACGTCGATACGTACACTCTGCATGTGTTGTTCAATAATCAAACCGTAGGTTTACAATAACGTTAGGTCGCGCCCTCTCGCTGACTCGCCGTAGCCTGCATTTCTAGAGACTGAATGATAATACTCAACTTTTCGTAAATATATTTTCTGTGGTCGATCGCGTGAGGAGACGTGTATGTTTGTACTGTTTAAGTGACGCCATTATGTTTTTTCGCATTTACAATGTTATATGATTTGTGTATTTCTATTATTTTTACAATTTTATAAAATATGTTCTAGTCTATAACTTTAGAAGAGAATGTTAATATGTAAAATGTTTTCTAAAAATTTATATCTACCATTTATTACCGCTGAACTGAGTTTTAGGTATTAAAGATTAACAAAATTGTTTCCAAAATGAAAGACTTGCGCTATCGACCACAACGTTGTCTTTAATCTGTAATGTTTGTCTATTATTTCTAATCGAGTCAGTGAGAAGGGGAAATGTAATTAATAAAGTAGATTTATAGAATATGTATGTCCATTTATGTATTTCATTTAAATTGTGGTGTCTATTTCGTGTTAGTGGTACTAATCGGATGCTTGGGACTGAGTGAGAGACTATAGGGCGGCGATATTTTTACATAAAAATAAAAAAAAATCGGGATGGATTTAAACGGACACTCCGTGCGGCCCGCAGGCGGCCTCGATGTGGTGATATTTTTCAAAATGTGACTAAACGAAGCAATACGTTGTAATCTAATACGTCTTATCCTTTATTTAGTATTTGTAAGGTGTAATTTTATTTATAATTGATATAACACTATATATTAATATTATCTATTGTGAATGTAGATATTCATTTGGCGGTGATATTTACTAGAACGGTATAGTTATCTTTTTTATGATGTATAAAGAATTCTAATTTGTAAATAGGTACTTAAAATTGTATCGTGTAAAAAATATTGTACATATCTTTACGCTTGAATTATTTATAACGTACGTCGTTAAGGTTTTAGTGTACTGACGCTATGTAATATATCGGACCCTTCGGGCAGTTTGAGGAACGAAACATTGCATACATCGCCGATCGATTTAGCACGTCCTATTCATAAATTTGAGTGACGTATTCATAAACCTAGTGATTTAAATATTATAGTAATGCCAATTCCAAATTCAAAATTCAATTCTATAATCGTTTTTATTTATATACATTACGATTCGCGTGGTGCAGGTAACCATACCGATTTGACATGCAAAGGGTTCCAAATTCTATACCTGCATGTCTAAATAATGAATAAATTTCTGTTCTGGACCTGATTGTTTGTCTACTCTTCTTTGTCTATGGCACCCAAATACAGGGAACCCTACTGTAGGGTTATGAATGTACAAAAATACTTTTTTTACTTGTAACTTTTGATTAAATATTTCTCTTAGTCTCGTACAAAATCGATCGGCGGCCGTTCGCCTAGTATACCATCAACTTACCATAGACAATTAAGCTTCTATAGAACTTTTAGAGGGCTTCACCGGTGCGGTCAGAGCATAACACTTAGATCCTCGTGCTGCATTTAATTTGTATTGTTGTAGATATGGTACGTAGATCCCAATACTCTGTGTATAGATTGTCTTTTCCCCAAGAACTACATAGTTCAGGATGTGTGCATGCTGAGATGATATGAGCATGTACACTAATAAATATAGAAGTATTCTAATGGAATATGTAATAAAATATTAAAATAATGCGTTGTTTCAATTGTCCTTACACCATCTCATCATATCGCAAACAATTATTCTTATATTGCCTTATCATGGCATACATAATCTTATAGTTAGT
>DWKL01002397.1:0-12795 GCA_018249415.1 Phareas burnsi | reverse complement strand
AAGCATTAAGTGCGCCTTTTTGTGAATAGATCAATAGAAAAAAAATAAATAAAAAAAAAAAAAAGACAAGCCAAGTCAAAAGTAGAGTACAAGCCACGTTTATTAAGCTACAATACATTTCATATCTATATTTTATTGTTAAGTCGAAATCTACAACGGTCTTTTGGACGTTTTTTTTACAAAAACATTTTTTGTAAAAAAAAGTCCAAAAGACCTCAGTATAAGGTCAGTAGAGGACACATGGGGTACAAAGGAGAGAGCATCGAAAAAACCACCATTGTTTAGCTGTTTGTCAAAATACTGTCAAAGTCAAGACCATGAACTGTGTTAGGGCCACAAAATGTTGATGATAAAGGATGTTGCGATAACTCAATGACAATAAGAGATAAATAATTAGCATAAGCCTGCCTTCTACCTCAAGATGGTCTTAAATACTTCATTAATAATTATTCTTGGTAATTGATTTCGAACCATCTATTTTGCTATCTCTGAAATATATTATATTGATCATTAAAATGCATACACGCCTGTCCTGCTGCCGTTTCGCAATTAACGCATGCATTTTATTCAAGAAAATAATCTAATCAAATTTATTCAATAATGTAATTTATTAAAAGAAAAAAGAATTCATCTCCTGGTCCAAAAAATATTTTTTTAATATTCTTTATTTCATTCAATAGCACATAACAAAATAAGGCAAAGTTACAAATACATAGGCGAATGGTATCAAAACAAGTGTGTCGTCTACTTTTTATTACAGATCTATAATTCTTTGTTAAGTTTACACACATTTTAAGACGGAACAATTTTATTTACGCGAACAACATATTGTATATCAATTCTGATATCGTTTTAAAAACGGTTTTAATACACATTGATACCATTAATATTTGATTACGTAAATACAAAAACGCCCTTGAATACAGATAACCTAATCCGCGTGTTTCATAAATAATTAAAAACATTTTGTGCGTTAGATAAGGGTCGGCACACACAAGCGGCCAGCACAGTACATTTTAAACCTATTAGGTATACGTTAGTATACGTTTAACGTAAATGAATTACACGATTTTTATAATCGAAATGAATTTTAACACACTTAGAATAAGATGAAGCTTCCAAGGTGGATTTTCCGTCGCGAAATGATGTGTTACTAAGTGCCTGTATGGTCATTAGAATTTGCGCAAGCGATTTTCCTCCTCACTCATTTTCTAGGTGGACTTCTAGTTTAAATACGGTATTCTAAAAAAAGACCTATTTCGGTAAATAAAAAAAAACATTTAAAAAATTAATTTTCAAGATAATGGTAGGAATGTTTTCAAATAATGAACTATATTTAATATAATAAAATATTGCATCAATTTTTTTCCTATAAAAGTAATTATCAACTAACTAGTTGTTAACCGCGACTTCGCTTCGCAAATAGATAAATTATGCGCCGAATCCTTCTGGGTGAAATGAACTATATAACATTGAAAACGGAAATAGAAATCATTGTGTACTTTTGAAGAAGTAAGCGGACAAACAGACAGACGTGAAAAGCGATTTCAATTTAAACTATTTAGAGATACGTAATTCTCTTACAACATAGTTAAATATGATTAACCTATTAGCATCATTCAATAGACATGTAACATATTATTGATATATTAGTTACGTAATGGAACTGTTCGGAAAGATGACGTTTTGTGCAATTTAGCAATCTGTACCAGTAAATGAAAACATAAATATCCATTGAAGTCATTGAAATACCCATCATTGTAATAGAATTATATTTGTACGTCACTATTCACTTTTGTTTTTCTTTTTGTCTATCTATCTCTACAAGACAATTTTATTTCGATAATTGCCAAATACATTTGACGCGATTTGGTGGCTCCATTTGCACGAAACTTACAACCTTATGTTGACGCTTTTATGACGTTTTCAAAATATGTGTTTAAATGAGTACTTAAAAAAAATTAAAACCACTTTCGTCGACTTCCTCGCACAGAGATATACCATACCAAAAAAAGAATTCTGTAAAATTGTTACAAACAGTTATTATTTGTTTGTTACAAACAGTTTGTTACGAAGTGATAATTACAATTTACATATTCAATAAACAAGTTCTTTGTACATAAATAAATAACGTACAGAATAGTATAGTCGTCATTGTTATGATTTGAACCATTTATTATGTCTGCAACCGCTGTCCTGTATATCAAAGGTTTGCAAATTCTTTACAAAATTGCAACCTTTGCCTCATGTGTCATCGCGTGGCGCATTGGCGGTTTTTCCTCGCAATAATTCATCAACGGCGGCTAGAAAAACCAACAATAGTTTTTTTTTTAATAATGTTAGAAACAAGCTTTGGCTCACGTTAGCAGACCTGGCTATTTATTTTCATAAAAACATAGTAACTTTGGCAACTACAACAATACAGTAAAATGACACATTGTTTTTTTTTGTGTAAGTTTTTGTAAAGAGTGTGATAATTGGGCTGTGTTGTTTCTATATATATTTAACATGAAATCTCTACTCATCTCAGTATGAAATGCCGATACCTACTGACTTATGACATTTAAAAGTAGGCATGTTACGTGGGCAATGTGAACTTCACAACATAAAAGGTTAACATCGGCATCTGTCACTAGGCAATATTCTGCAAGGTTCGATAAAGGGTAGAACTAGTAATAGCCGTTCATGATGACACTTCAGGATGTTCTTGATAACGTCTAAAAAACTAAAGCAGATACATTTGTTTTTTTTTAACAATGTTATATCCACACAAGTCATATTATCAAATCATATTAAAGTCCTTATTATTGTATCAATAAGGACCATTATAGCAAATAATATATCTTTTTTTAATATACGTACATGATTTCGAAAAATTCTATGTTCACGCTGAAGGTTTAGGGTTTCATACCTCTGACTTTTCGAACTCATGTACGCATTAGAAATTAATCATCACTTGTTTATACGGTAAGATAAAATACCGCGAGGACACCTACATCCCTGACAATTCTTCGTAAAGTTCTTAAAGGTGTGTAAAGCCTACCAATTCGTACTCGGCCTGAACAGTGGACTGTGGCGTAACCTTCCTTATTTTATATTTATTCTTAACCTTTCCTAGCAATAGGGCAATAATGGGTTGATAATAAATAGTGTTATTACTTACAACTTTTAATTTAGAGCGTAGCACGCCAAGCTTCCCGAAGCGCACGTGGAACGGGGAGCACGTGAAGCTGCCGTCGGGCTGTTCCACCACTACCACGTCGATGGCACCCGTCAGCGTGGCTCCGTTTATCTCGTTGTAAAACTCGCGGAAGTTCGCGATGAACTTACCGATATAGTTCATAGAATACATGGCTACTGATTTGTTAACTCACTCAACACACGAACACCACAAATTAACACCTGATTTAAAATCTCCAGTCAAGTCCCTTTGCAAATATACTAAAACTTGTCACAAACTACCCCATTTTGAACTTGTCAATCTTGAATGCACGCAAATCCTGAAACAAGGAAAAAATTTGATTTATTGATTCATTGTAAAAAAATGATATTTATTATGGCAGTGATCTTCCGGAAATAAGAAATGTTTTTACATTCAACTATAGAATAAATAATAGCAAGTATGTTATCTGAAGATCCGGTTCTGACGTGCCAGTTGCACGTCATAAAATTATCTCCCAGAAATATAATGGAGATTTAAAAAACAGTTTTGATATATTAGTGTATGAGAATTTATTGATGTAGAGGCATAAAAAATCATAAGTTGCATTAATATTTACGCCGAATTAAATTGAGTCATTACTAAAATAACTTTCGACATTGTCATTATCAGATAAGAGCATTGTAGATATTGGGCAATTGACAGCTGTTAATCCGTACATAGTATACCAATGGAATTCCAAACGTCACTATCGGTCACTACATAATCTCGTTCAATGAAGCCAGTTTCCGGGTACGATCTGTAATGAGAGCGTCAACAACAAACACATCAATTTTATTAGTGGGTCGATGTCCGATGCATTTGCAGGCGCAGGATACGCTGACGCAACATTGCATGATAGAGCGTTGAGATATAGCGTATAGCAACTAAATATAACTAACTACCTTTGTAAGTAATAACCGAACGCAACGGCAAGGCAATAATTAAAGAACATTGAGAAACTGTTTCGAACAAACATATGTTAAATTGAGATTGAGGTTACGTTGGAGTAGAAGACCCGTGCACTGTTCTTATAAAAAAAAACTAAAGTAATTGCATTGATGTAATACGATAGTTTGACCGATCGCAATATGCTTCAAGAGTATTCAATGTGAATAGTGCCTACTCGCATTTACTATTTATAATCGTACCTACTTAGAAGCAAAGTAGTAAAGTCGATTAAATGTTTGTTGAAAACCCTTATGGCATACCGCATAATGGTTACCATGCCGATACGCCGAGCAACGTGTTCCGGGTTTAATTCCCAGCCAAGCGGAAATTTGTAGTATAAATACGGATTTATGTTCTGATACTCAGCGAATGAGTAATCTTTGTGTGTTTGACTCCCTAGTACCCAAAGTACAGTCCATCCACGGCTATAAGAGTAGAAACCGTACTTAAACAATTTGCGTAAAATTTAGAAAGTTAAAAAAATTACATAAATGTAAAGTCGAAAATAAATGATTAGACAGTATAACAGACAACAAAGCATAGTAATTGGAACATAAAGCCAGTAAAGTCAGATACGCATACGCTGTCCACGCAAAGATTACCTGGTCGTATCACCGGAGTGAGAATCATGCACACACGTGGCCGAAGCGTGTGTGACGACAGAGGGACTATGCCCCCCCGTGCGAGATTCGTATAAGTAGATGAACTAACACTAACAATGACTAATACGTAAGAATAGCGCTCTAGGAAATTGTCATACTGCATATTAACAATATATGTGTTGATCCACAGATATACTGTTCACGATAGACATCATCTATCGTGTTAAGTTAGTCTCTTCGGTATTCGAGATGGTCTTACCTTTTACAGTACACAGTAGTACAGTAAGTTTAAACCCTTAAAATATACATTGCATTACTTGGAGCCCTGTTTAGTAAAGTCAATTAATTTAGTGCATATTTCACTCACAGTTCCGTACACACTATTTCAACAGTAAAAGCGGATAACCCGGCGTTATAGGCATAGAAAATTAGTACACGGATGAACACTCATTAATGTAGCTCTTTTAATTTTAATAATAAATTGGATTTAAAATTGAATATAAAAAGCGTATAGAGTTCGATAACCGTATAATGGTTTTGGCTTCAATTTTATTGCACTTATCACGAATAAAGAAGGAGGATTTTTGCGTTGTTCGCTTTCTATTCTTATACACAAGTTATGTTTCTTTTGTTTTAAAAAAAAATATTAAGTTGACATTCATATTTAAGTGCGTATAATTATGCTTACCGAATCTGTGTTCATAATTATCTACCACAAATGGTGTCAAAATGTCAACTCTACCCTGCTCTACTTTCACTAGATCAATATAAAATACAATATCAACAATATTTTAAACAATTTATAAACTTTTCTTTGTGTTGAGTTGTCTTGTTTAATTTAACTTCTTCAGTCACATTAATCTATGTACTTTCAGCCTATTTCTTGGTGATTTTACAACTATCTATTTTTATTGATCGATTAATTAGCCCCTAACAATACATTTATTAATTGTGACGCGACTTCAGTTCATCATTTCCTAACATCTAGCAGTGGCGCTTGATTGTCCTTGATTTTTTCGCTACTTTTCTAAATAAAAAGTAACCTATATTTTATTGGACAGTCGCCAACAAAGAATGCAAATTAAATAGCTATAATTGTGAGCACATATGTACCTATGTTACGACGTAAGTATTATTTATTCTGTGGTAACATGAAACCTTATCTAAGTGACTGTCTTGCTCGCTCACCACAAGGGTGGTGTGGACTCCAACGTGACGTTCGATGGTAAGCCGCACGATTCATATGATACATGTCTATGTGTTTACGTTGTTTGCTTTATGACGATACGTTGACATAGTAATTGCAATAATATATTGTGTTATCGAGTTGTTTTGTTATGATCATAATCTATTTATATAGAGTACTTATGCATTACATACGTAAGTAGAATGAATGTAGAATATCACACTTAGCTTCACATCCAAGTCTGTTCTCGTAAGTAGATGGCAAATTATTGCACAAAAAATGATTAAATATATATTTTTTTGTTTTAAGAGTAGCAAACGAGGGTGCAGGCCACCTGATGTTGAGTGAGTTCAACCCATGGACATGTATTGTTCAGCCATGGAGGTCGTACGTAGATGCGTCACTACCCCTGACGACTAATATGATCGCCTCGTTGTAAATGTGCCCGGCAACCGCACCTCTCCAACCAAAATACAAAATCAGGTGGTGGTACTTCCCCGGATGAACTATTTCTACCACGTTAATTAAAACAATAACCTTATATTGCCTCCTCACGTTTGAAAGGAGCAAAAATAATACTATTTCGCCGTTTTTGTATGCTACATACCTAATATTAAAAAATGCCAAGTAATTAGAAAAATATAAAAATGGCGAATTATATTTATAATTCGAATTCGATGCATTCTTCAATATTATGAAGATTTCTGTTATAAACGACAGTTATCACAAAAAAATTAATAAGTATTTAAATAAAATCACATAAAACTATAATTTATGAAAAATATTTTGCAACTTAATATAAGTATAAGTATGTATATTACTAATTTAACTGTATATAATCCAATGTTAAAAACCTTTTGAATATTATTGATATATGTACTACGAACACTATGGTACATTTTATGCAATATAATGTTTTTATTTCTATTAAAAGTTCGATTTTTTTCTGGCTTATCAGGCTCTAGATAGAATCAATGTTTTGTTAGAAATTTCTATAAATAGCAGAATAAAAAAAACTCAGAATATCTTTTACCTTACTATATCTTTTCGTTTGTGGTATTTTAGGGCTTAGAATGTTATTACTTTTCGCTATTCAATTAGTTAATTAACTAATTGATTTAGCGTTGGCGCTTCTGTTTGACATTCACCCTAATATCAGCAAATCGTTTCATGCGTATCAGTAAATTAGAAACTGTTTATGCTTCATTACGAGAAATTTAAATATTTTTGCAACAATTGTAATTGCTTACAATGGAACAATATTAAATAAAATCAACGTACCAAACTATTTTCTTTGTTATTCTCGATACAATTCCAGAATGAGCACTTTTATCTACAGTCAATGGTTGCAAGTAATCGTTGTGTACAATATCGTGCACGATGTCGTATACAAGAAAAAACACGCGTTAAGCGAGCGTCACCCGCAACGAAGTATTGACAACTGGCGGGCAACTAGCAAGCTTCTCTCTGACTGGCGGGTGGAGTGGGTGCGACAGCGCCGGCTGATCGCTGCGTGACGTCGAAGTACCCAGACGAACGAACTACACATACCGCGATTCGACGGGCAGTGTACACGCATAACCATGTGCTCTGTAAAAAGATACCCAACCGACCGTCGCGGCGGCCGAATGCGCGATGCGGACGTGTTGATCGCGTGATGGCGTGATGTCGCACCACGCCATTGCGAAAGTGTCTTCTGCGCTCAGTAAACTTGCAATAAGACATAAACAAAGAGCTTGACCCAAAAACTGATAACGCGCTCTAATGCTGACCTACGGATATAGAAACACAATCAGTAATGGCTCCTTTATAAATACACATATTAGTAGACATACGTACATCGTGTACATACGAAACTAGCTGTTTTGAATATGAATGAAGTTGATTTAAAATGAAAGAAAAACAATCTACAATGTTTATCGATAGTAAGCAATGTAAGCATTACAAACCTTAATAAAATCTACAAGGTCTAGAATTTTTTCCATTTCTTGGGTACTTAGTACATGCTAACAGTGTCAATTTAAAATGTTTATATATTTCTTTATTCTCGTAGTTCAAACTTATGGCACCTCATTTATATAGATAATATAACTATGGATATCTTTGAACGCACTTTGAAAGTTAAAATTTTTTTTTTACATATCTTTTTACAAGTCAACAGTCATTCGACAAAAAAAATAAAGTGGAACTTGGTAGGCCTTCCTCGAGCATTCTATTCATACACAATTCAAATAAAATTTTTAAGATTAACCTCAAAAATTGTCAATGTGATTGAATGGTTTAACAATAGCGTTTGATATAAACGTAACCGACAAGCACGCTTCTCCGTCCTTGATAACCGAGATTCACGGCGGATTATCAGTGGCGTGGTGGTACCTTTACGGTCGAACTAGGGTACATAATACCTGGTAGTTCATAATATATGATATATATAACGTATATTAGCCGAAGACTAAACCGATAAAGCTGACAAAGATGACTCTGAAACAAAAGAACAGTCTATGATTTGAAAACAACAGCCCACATCGACACTGAAGAAACTCTCAAACTAAGCGGGCAAGGCTAGCATTTGCTTTTAGTATGTAAAAGGAATTATAATGATAACAATACTTGGAGAATGGAACCACTATTTCAGGCCCCCAGCGTGCAAATGTATTAAAGATATTGCGAGACGCCATTAAACAAAAGGCGAAAATTAAGTGCGGGAGTCCTGTTTTATTAAGACAACTCACCGCACACAGAGCCCTATACGCGATAGCTCCAGGAAGCAGATTTTGAACTGCTCGAAAATCACATCCTATTCTTTAGTTCTGTTTGCCTATGACATTTATCTCTGTCCATAAGTTGAAACAGCACAGGGCCAAGAAATATGAGAGATGATAGCAAAGTGATAGTTACTGTACACACATTTCTGAACGACCAGAATAATTTTAAAAGGTAAGGTAGTTTAATATATATCTAAAAGGTTTAGAAAAAATTGAGAACACTAAATGTAATGTTTACAATGGTTATATCTTATTAGTACACTACTGGAAATAAATTTGTTTTATATATTCATTGTCATAACTTTTTGATCACCCTGGTATTATGCAATTTAAATCTCTTATTAACATCGTCTTATTCTAGTAATGGGTGTGTCTTGTGACGTAGTGTTTACGAGCGGCGCCACGGCGAAGGCGCACCGTTTGTCCATATGCCTGTTGCGTATTATTTAAATCTACAAGGCCACTATTGCAGATCCCAATGTCAAACCGCAACCCACTTTCAACCTTAACACTATTCGATTAAATGTCATAACTCTTCTCTACGCTTCGGTACGAAAGTTACACGAGTACGTGCAAAAAACAAAAATGTTATCGTTAAGATGGCCTTCTACTAATTCGCAATCGTTCACATGCGGAAAAACAAAACATGTTTTGTTTAATTACATAACACAGAGCTATTAAATGTCACACATGTTTCTAAATAGTCATTGTAGATATTTAATGCATACCTGTAGTTCATTTGTTAGCAAGCTTGTTTTGACTAAGAACTATTGTGATAAGCGCGACATTTTTGTTCTTGGCTTGAAACATTACTTGAATAATTATTATGTTATTTGAAACCACAGATCTTTAGGATAAACCTCTATTAAATTGTCGAAATGTAATGATAAGTGGACGGGATAAGGATGGAATCCCTTAATGATAATATGACTATTTCCGTCAATCAATTGAAGTAGAAACTTTATTACAAAATAATGTACTATACTTTTTTTTTATCATGATGACGTAGCAATACTGCCTAAACCTGCTAGTTTGAAGTTAGTACTTTAGGTATCAAGTAGAAACTTTTCACTATATTCTGTGTTTCAGCTCTTCAGTGGTGGTGACATAACTATTGCCCACTTACACTAGGTAATAATTTAAGGAAGTACATAAAATTTACCATTATGGAATCAGCTACTAAAATTCTGTGGATTTTAAATAAAAACTCAGTATTATTTCACATTCAAGCTCTTTAATAATGGTTCAGTGATATTAGCCACCTAACCAAAAAACTGTGCATTCCAATAGTTTTAATTTATGACAGTATTAATTATGATATTATTTTTAAGGTAATCTTGAGCCTGTATTTTTCTTCCTAGTCACTAAGTCAGGTATAATATACCTGACCTAATGACTAAGAAAAAAATACAGTCTAATTAATATTGTCATTTAAAAAAAACAAACCATTTAATAGATGGTAGAAGTATAGTCCAATTGGGGAGTCAGCGCTGCCATACACAGTACACTTACAACGTGACAACCTCAGAAGTGCTCAGAACTAAAGGACTTCAGTCCTGTTAAATGGGGGGGGGTGAATGGGCTGCAGTAACCACTAAACATCCAGTGGCCTACATGCTTGTTTCCTGTTCTTTTCACATAAATTTTTAAACATGAATTATGAGACTAATAGGTAATAATATTGACTAAAATTGCTTTTTAAAATTCTATAGATATTAATGCTTGTTTAAGGTGATTGTAAAGCCCATTTTTTAATTTGTTACAAGGCTTTTTGTGTTTTCTAGCTAATGAGTATTTTCTAGTTGATGAATATGATTCTTATATTACTTATACTCAGAAAGAAAAATCTGTTACTAAATTCCTGCTCACCACCTCCATAAACCCCAATCATAATCATCAAGGTTACAAACCAATGTAACATATCCAAACATTGTAGATATATGGTTACACGGACAGATGGACAGAGATCCTGGAACCACAAAATTTCCCCTTCACCTTCTCAAGATATTAGACCATTACATAATCATATTTCCCCTGTATACTTAAGTAAATTATATTAATATTCTAAAAGGGACAGTTCTAAAACATATTAGGAGGCAACAAATTACTTATGTTGGTGGCAAGACAGAGGAAATGCCCAACATGACAAAACATTATAATCTCAACTAATCCACATTGGAGCAGCATGGTGGAGTATTCTTTAGGCCTTCCCCAGGTGTGGGAATAGACCCGAGCCACAAATAATATATGAAATTGAAATAGCTTTCTGTTTTTTGCAATAAATACCTTTTTTGATCCTGTAAAACCTATGCCTAAACAATACATTTTTGAAATAATTGTGTCTACTATGATTAATGTAGGTAAAGATTGACATGATTTATACACAAAAAAAAAACATTTTATAAGTGTCAGTTAGAAGTACATTTTACCCCTGGTACATACAATATACAATAGGAAATGGTATACTTCCGTTAAGTCTATAGAGAAAACTTTTAAGATTTTATACTCTTCATAAAGTTCACAAACGTGTGTGAAGTCTACCAAGTGTGGACAAGTTCTTGTCCACTTGGGGTAGGTTACAAATATTAGATGTTATTTAATAGTAAATGTTTACTTTACTTATACCTAATTTAATAACCGACAAGTTTAAATTCTACTTGAAAATATATATTACTTATTTATTTATTTTTATGTTATACTGTATTAAGATTTAATATTTACAATAAAATTTAAATGTTCTTGAAAAAACTGAGTTACAAAGAAGTTGACATAATTTCTCTAAATTAGAAGTCCTTGAACATGACACTTTTTTATGAACAGCGGTAAAGTTAACAAAGCGCAGATAGGGTTCTATTGAGAAATCATTTTCTTTGTCCTGCTGTCGACTCGTAGGCAGCAAAATAACTTCGTAACAAATTCTAGGACCCAAACAATTCGCTTACACAGTTGACTTTTATTATATGTATTTCAATAAATTTAAGTACCTAAAAATAATAAAAATGTTTTTTCTCACTTACGTAAATATTCGATGTCTACAGATATTTAACCAATAAAATAACACGTCACAAATAAGAAATAATAAAAGGTAAATGTTCAGTAATTACTACTTTGTCCCGTTTAAAAATTATAACAACAAACATTAAAGAAACAAAGCTTTTCATAAAATTATATCTGACAATTCATTGACATGACACATGAAGACAACAAGGAATCGATTCGATTTCATTGAGGGCATGTTCCACTGACCGACCAATACGAATGTTTTTTAAACTAAGGTAGTCTGAAAGATTAAATACATGATCGTACAACCAAGTTCGCGTTAGTCGAGTGACGGACCTCTTGTAGTTATTAGCAATTATTAAATATTCTGGCCTAATGTAGAGATTATATCATGGGTTAAATGATTAGTTTCTCTGTTTAATATAATGTAGGTAGACATTGAAATACAATAAACTATTCCGTGATCCAATCGGAATGCAGTTCATTAATATCTTCCTAAAGCATCCACTATACTAAACGTGAAATGAATCAAAGTTGAGTGAAGACTAGAGTATCGAGGCAATCGATTTGCTTCGTACAATCTTGTCTCGAGCAACTTACGATCGTTGTCTACAACTGAACGATTGAGTTCCTCTCGAATTTTTTTGAAATATGGGCGAGTAAATTCCAGTACTTCAGCAATGAACTTCAACAAACAATTTAATAATACATTCTGTAAATGAACGTTTTGTATATCATATTCGCACTCGGTCGTTCAGACCGATATTGCTCGGCCCGACGAAGCAAACGAACAAGACAAAGTATTGAGAGCAATACTGCCATTTTAGCGCTTCAAGCACTAGATTTAGAGCTTCTTTAACCCTAATGAAAAGTTAGGATTTCACCAAAATATGTTATAAATTTTATTATATTGTTTATTTATTCTTATAATTTTGTTTCCGTCATCTTATAAAACAGTTATAGGGACTATAACCTTGCGGTATATTTAAAATTAAATTGTTGCATAAGAGTACATAACTGAATTAATTTTTCGTTAGATTTTCTGGTTGTACAATACAAAACAAATAGGGGTAGAAAGTAAAATTAAATTAT
>DWKL01002396.1:0-12797 GCA_018249415.1 Phareas burnsi | reverse complement strand
ACAACAACTGCTTTACGGCGGATTATGAGGGCGGCGGTGGTACTTCCCCAGATGAACGATTGTTCTACCACCTATTAGTCTTCGGTCAAAGTTTTCCGGTTCATCGACGATTTGACCAGGGCCCTATAGCGGAGCATATGATAAGCCGCGCGACGGCGAGCGGCGGCTGGGTGGTGCTGCAGAACTGCCACGTGATGGAGTCGTGGATGGGCGAGCTGGAGCGCATCTGTGCGGAGGTGCTGCAGCCGCACCTCGTGCACCCCGGCTTCCGCTGCTGGCTCACGTCGTATCCCAGCCGCGCCTTCCCCGTCACTGTCCTGCAGAACGGTAGGGACCCTGCGTGAACACACGCCGCTGTGTGCCGATGTCTTGCACTGCAGCCTATGGACATTCACATTTAACCTCAAACAGAACTGAAGTTCTACCACAGGTTGTACGTAGATGCGTTGCTACTCCTAAGGACTAAGTTCGCCCACTAGCTGCGCCACCACCCACCCCTTAGCCCCACCCGTCCAACTGAAACACAAGAATTGCTTTACGGCGGATTATGAGGACGTCGGTAGTACCTACACGGGCGAAGTGTAGTTCTACCACATAATTGAAAATGGCAATTTGTTAGCATTTATCTATTTCATTCTCGTGACTGTACGGAGCTGGCACTGTTATTTTGACAAGTAATGTCATTTTGTGTTCATAGCCGTCAAGCAGATTGGCTACCCATATTGGAGGAGGATGTTGATGATGTCAGTGGTGCTCCGCTACTCTCCCACTCCTGGACACGAGTCTCCTTTTGGCTGAGGCCATAGTCCACAACGTTAGCCAAGATAGATAGACTTTATACATCTTTGATAATTTTAAGAATATATCTCAAGCATGTTTCCTTCACTATGTTTCACTATGTTTCCTTCACCGTTAAAGTAACTGGTAATTAATTTTTTATATGTATATTCTTCTTCGCTTTGAAATATCAGAGTGCTCAAGATTCGAACCCCGGAGATCCAGTGTGTACACGGAAAAAAATCATAGATATATGTTTCCCTTCTCCGTTTAAGTGGTTTATCGCTTCGAGAAGTCATTGTGTCCAAGATTAGAACCCCGGATACCCAGTGCAGGGGTACGCGAGGCCGACATTCTTATCGATAGGCTACAGCTGTTTCCAATGTACGAACACCAGGGGTAAAGATGACCAACGAAGCGCCGAAGGGGTTGAAGAACAATATATACCGTTCGTACATATCGGACCCGATCTGCGACCCGGAATTCTACATCTCGTGCCCGCGCACGGAGGAGTGGCGGCGGCTGCTGTTCGCGCTGTGCTTCTTCCACGCGATCGTGCAGGAGCGCCGCGCGTTCGGCCCGCTCGGCTGGAACATACAGTACGAGTTCAACGAGAGCGACCTCAGGATCTGCATCATGCAGCTGCAGGTGAGCCTCCCCAATACGATGCGTACTATTCTGTAGTAGGGCGCGTTTTTATTGGGACATATAGACGTATATCGTAGATCATATGTAGATACTTTCATCGCATCCTCTGCGAATAATTTACATTACTGGGGGCGTATCTGGTCTAAAATTATGACGAGTCTTTGAACGTTACGACTCAACTAAAATGGCACGTGGCGCAGCAGTCACTGTACATGTCTAACACGTAGCGAGTTCCGAGCTCGATTTCCGGCCAAACAGTCATCTAAGTGGTGAACTTAGCTTTCCGTTCTGAATCTGGGCGTTTGTGTACTCATGTTCATGCGTTCACGTCACAGGAAATGCTAATGTGGGGTCTATGAGTGTAAGAGGCGTTTTTTTAGACGCGGTTTAATTAAAGATTGGCCACCGTCCGTTCATTTCAATAAAAATGTTCGTCTCTGGTATGATATCTTAACACATTGACTGCGGCAAACGCCTCTGTCGTGTTTTACTGTCCGCGCCACCCGTGCGGCTCACATGTATACGGTGTGCCGTGCTACTGAAACACACCTGTTGTGTTGCGCGCCGCACTGGTGGACCGTTTCGAATATTAGCGCCGCAGTCAATGTGTTAAATGAGGTAGTATTGTTCCACAGATGTTCCTGACGGAGTACACGGAGACGCCGTTCGACGCGCTCAACTACTTGGCGGGCGAGTGCAACTACGGCGGCCGGGTGACGGACGACAAAGACAGGAGACTCATACTGTCTCTGCTCTCGACCTTTTACAATGAGCAGGTCACTTCGGATCCTGAGTAAGTCCCATTTTATTTCATTTGATTTTGACTACCAAATTTCATCTCAAATTAGCATTTAGATAATGTCGTCAGATCTTTAAGAATTTTCAATATATATTAAAACCTTTATGTTTGAAGTTACATGACAGGATATGCCACTTCACATCTATTTACCCCTGTTAAAGTGGCAAGTTAAGATCTTGCATAGGTACCTCTTTTGATGCGGTTGTCGATACATTTACAAGCGAGGAGATAGTCTCGGACCTCAAGGATAATAACGCATCTGCATACAACCACAGACACACACATGACAGTCCTGTTCCAGGGTAGAAGTGAACTTTCATATGCTGCCGTGACCACTTTGCATCAGAATCGAAAGTTGGTAGAAATATAGTTTGTCCGGAAGAATACCACAGTCGCCCTCATAATTCGCCATGAAGCAATTCTTGTTTCGAATGGAGAAGTATGGTGGAGGTTGTGGGGTAAATTTACAGCGAGGCGACCATCTTAGTCCTCAGGAATAGTAACACATCTAACTACGGCCTCCAGACGTGGACGTCCTCAGGATACATCTACGTACGACCTCCGATATGGGTTCAGTCCTGTTTGAACTTGGATGTGGGTCTCCATGGGCCACTGTGAATACTTAACATCAGGTAGCCTGCGCGCTAGTTTGTTACTTTTCTAACATAAAAAAAACACTTGACTCTCTTTTTCTCTCAACTCAAAAACAAACTCCTTCATGCCACGCCTGGAAAATTATATCTTGACGAAGCATTCCCCGTCAGTTATTCGTTCTCCCCGAGCGGGGACTACGTGATCCCGGCGAGCGTGGACTACGCCTCGGTGCTGGAGCACATCCGCTCGCTGCCGATGATCGCCAAGCCGGAAGTGTTCGGGCTGCACGAGAACGCGGATATCACTAAGGACAACAAGGAGACCGCCTCTGTGAGGACCCGATTTTATAAGCTGATTAAAGGTGGTAGAACATTTGATGGTTCAATTCGCACGGCACCATTGCTACACGTATTTCTGTCTTATAACAGAAATGTGTTTTTCTTTAAAAGGTATAAGCGAGAGACACAAAACTCATTCTAATTTAGTTCTTAGGAATGGAAAATCTGTGGCCGATCTTAGGTAGAATTTGTATCCTGTTTCGAATCGATACCACTGGATGTCTGTAAGTGCACTAGTTACAGATGGCCATGGGCATATTGTCTTACTTTATCGTTTGGACTATAATTACACGATATTTGACGTATTACCATTATATTATTATAAAGAACGGCAACGAAAAAAATGCTGGAAATAAAGCACATTTTTCGTATGGATCCCCGTGATTTCTCCATAATATAACAGATCGGTTTCAAATTATTTTTCAAAAGTTACAGCCTTTTAAAGACAGGGCGAACGGACTATATGGGTATTCAGATTAGGCGTAGGTTCAGTGACGGCGCTCTTCTCGTCCGGATACCTCAAAAGCGCGATGTCCCCAGCTGCTGTTCGGCTGCTTGCTGACGCAGACGTCGATCGTGGCGGGCGGCGGCGGCGCGGAGGGCGGCGAGGCGGGCGGCGTGGTGGAGCTCACGCGCGACGTCATGGCGCGCCTGCCGCGCCCCTACGACGTGTACGAAGTGTCGCTGCGCTACCCCGTACAGTACTACAACAGCATGAACACGGTGCTCAAGCAGGTGCTCGGATCTCACACTAAACCGGCTGCGCTCGGAATGCGCACTTCGCGAATCAGCAATTTACAATATGATAATATTATATTTTACCAGGAAATGTCTGCTGATATTGCATTTATTTTTAATATAATAAATGAAGGAAGGAAGGAAGGATGGAAGAATAAAGAAAGTCGAAAACGAGCAACTCAACTTATGTTCGGTGGTCTCTAGGAACTGTATATTCAGTGCGAGTCGCATATGTCACGCAATAGTAAAACGTATCTTACGCGTTTGCCGCAAGCGAGGCGTCGACAGTGTTTACGCCTCGCTTGCGGCACCTATCGTAGTCCCACATTGGAGCCATCACCGCCGGACCGGCACACGGTGCACTTTGGTCTGAAGGGTATGGTAACATTAAAAATGTAATAGATGGCGCTGCCGCCCTTAAGCTATTATGCCGTTATATACCAAATTAATTTTTCTTTTGCTACTTAATAACCAGACGTCATATGCAAGAGTGAGGTATCAAAAATAGATGTAATAGAGCACTTAAAATAGTCAAACTTTTAATTCGTATATTACCGACTACGAAAACCTCAAAATGTCGAAATTGCGTAGGTGTTGGATAACGGGATTTTAACTTAAGGGCGGCAGGATAGAACTTTAATTCTTCTGGGAAGGTACCGCTAACGCTCTCATAATTCGTGTATTTCGGTTGGGAAGGTGTGGTTAACGGTTACAATTGCAGGTGAGGCTACCATGTTAATTCTCAGGAGTAATGGCGCATCTACGTATGACTTCATATAAGACTTAAGTTTTGTTTAAGGTTAGATGTGAGGTGTCCATGGGGTGCAGTGAACACTCAGTCAGGTGACCTGCGTGCTCGTTTGCTACTCTTCTCACATAAAAAAATAGGGAGACACTTGCTCGAGGTGTTCCAAGTTGGTAGCAAAGTATCGGTGGCCGAACTCAGGCAGGAGTTCAATCCTGTTAGGTTTTGATTACAGATCTTGATGTTGACGACGAGATCGATGACGACCAGCGAAGGGCAGCGGTCACCATGCCGGTCTGACACGCAGAATGTTCCAAGGTTGCCAGATAGACATGTAAATTGTGAATTTAGATTTGTGTTCTGGGTCTGCGTGTTTGTATGTATCCATGACATCCGCGACACAAGGAATCCCAGCGTAGGGCTATGAATATAAAAAGCTTTATTTTTAGTTCATGGGCGGCATGAACTAAAATATTTCATTTGCTACTTCTATGCTATTAAGAAGCTGACTCCAGCGCCGGTGTCCCCAGGAACTGATCCGGTACAACCGGCTGCTGAGCGTGGTGGCGCGCACGCTGCAAGGTGTGCACCTGGCGGCGCAGGGGCTGGCTATCATGAGCGCGGAGCTGGAGGAGTGCAACAACGCCTTCGTCAAGGGCATCGTGCCCGGCGTCTGGATGTCCAAATCCTACCCCTCCATGAAGCCGCTTGGTTCTTACGTGGCCGATTTCCTCGGGAGGTGAGATGGTCTTCTTGCCGTCTTCTAGAAGCGGCATGTTGATTTTATTGTAGCACGTGGAAGAACTCACCTTTAAGTGTTTAAGTGTGGGCGTCCTATGGTGCGATGCAGGTAAATGATTCCTATGTGGATGATTCCATCGAAAGGTTAGCTTTTCTTCTGAAGTTTTCTAAAAGTCAATTTGGTAATTATGGAAGGAATCTTCATGATTTGAATTCGGAGGTATCGCCGCCAAACTTTTTTCTGCTCTTATAAAACAGCGTTAAAGAATGCTGTGCTACTATGAAAAATATTCCAATTTAGTCCTCGAGCAACGCATCTGCGCCCAGGTAAGGTAAGACTTCAATCTTATTTGGGCTTAACTGCAGACATCTACGGACAAGCAGTGACCAAGGTGTAAAATCTATCAAACTGCACTCGGCCAGCGGAATAGACTATGACCTAATCTTTCTAATTCTGAGAGTAGACCCGTGTCCAATAGTGGGACAGCAATTGGATGAAGATGGTGGTGGCGGTGGTGATAATGATGATGATGATAATAATGCTGATGATAATAATGCTGATGATAATAATGATGATGATGATAATGACGATGATGATGATAATGACGATGATGTTAATGATGATGATGATAATGAAAATGGGGAAATAAAAATCAAAACTTCACAATATATAAATTAATAAAGTTTACTATCACAACACATCAGCTACGCCCATTTGTATACGATCTAAAACCTATAATTGTTTTTACTCAGTCTGTTGTTGTACTGATCAGTGCAGTGCACAAGCTTGGTATTGCACAATAGTGACTAAATAGCCTCACTAGAACACAGTTCTGTGGTGGCCGTACACACTATCACGTCAGTAACGGTCGTTTCTCTATCTTGGTCGTCGTTGTCTTATATCGCGGCCGTTTTGGCGTGCGATGGAATTTGTTCTGTGAAGGTCTCGTATTTAACCGCAACACAAGAAGTTAGGACACGACTAAATTGTTTAGGCATGTATTCATCTTCTTCCGAAATTAGCACTCGCCCTAGAGGTGTAAAAACACAATGCGGAGCTTATAGCATTTATTTTTTACTGGAACTTTTGAATAACTTCGGCCTTTGGTACCGAAGATAAAATCTCTGGCATACATTTGGGCATTTTCACGGTGCCCCTTGACATTCTGTCTTGCTACCCTACTGTTACGCCCTCCAGTCTTTATCCGAACGAGAGATTCCATTTGACAAAAGTCTGTCTTCGAGAAGGATTCTTGCTAAATCAACCGTAGATGACTCACCCGCGATTTGTACAGACGTAGATTGGTCCGGAAGCCAGTTACTGACACTATAGTGGTGACCGACCTTAAAACATTTTGGCGATATTTTTGGAGATGATTAGAATTTGATAGACTATAAAAACAAATTGGAACAATGCGAAGGTGACATCATATGCCTTTCTAATAATAATTGACAAAGGCATTCTTGTTATATTTAAAAACTTAGGAGCTTAAATTGCAATATTGCTACATGTGTACAAACCAACAGATATATAAACATTCTTAAATAATTCGTAAATACTTATAGTTCATTTAAGCTCTCGATACTCTTACAATTACTTAATATAATATGGCTTTTACACATTCTCCAAAAATATCCCAAATTACATTACAATCTTAATATTAATAGTAAGCTATTGAATGAAAAAACAGTTAGTGACCAATTTAGCGCCTTCGAGTTAAAATTACCGTAACAATGTACAAAATTCGGTAGATCTACATATCGAGACAGAAAAACTCCAATAGAACGTGGTAGAGATTTACCCACATCGAATAGATATGAAAATATCCAATTTTGACATTTCACCAATTACAAACGGAAGTCTAGAAGGTATTCGAGTGTCTATAGTGAAGCGAAAGCTAAAGTAGAACTGAATTCTACGGTGTTCCTCTTCGTTGGATTGTCATCGATCAACCTTCGGACTTCTTGGCTAAATCCAGTAGCTTGTTCATGAGTTCGCCGCCGAAGGACTCTCGGTATTTCTGGCTGATGCTGTTGAGCAGAGCGTAGGGCGTTTCGTAGTTCATGTTCTCTATTGTCGATAAGCTCGTGTCGTCATACTTCCTGCCAACCACCCTGAAGCCGGCCGCGGACATCTCCACGCAGTATTCGGAGTTCTCCAACGTGGTAAGGTTAATGTAGATCCGCTGGTTGGAACTGCGCAGTTTTGGAGACACGCACGCGGCGTTCACGTGCTTCCTGATGTCGTTGATGGCCGCTTCCGCTTCCATCGGCCATGTCTCTTCGTCTAGGACCTGTTCTTCTGACATGTTGTATCTATAAAAGATATTTGTTTTTTTTAATGTCTATGAAAAAATAAGGATACAATTTAAGACCTGATCAATATTTTTAATATCATGTCACACAGAATACGCATGCGAATCAAACTGACGTAATTCAGTATGGCCCGGTTAATATAATTTCATAATTATTTGACCACTGCTTTGCTCATTTTCATGTCCACATTCTCTCTTAATAATGATGTTTAGAAAGCAAAGACATTGTTAGCTTTCATTTATACTAGGTCCAAAAATTACAACCGCATTAAGAATTAATTTGGAATTCTTCATATGCCAACGTTTATTGTTTATTTGTCTGAATCACTGATTTCAACTACTATGGTCAACTCAAAACATTGGGGCTAGAAGCTAGATGATGGTAGAAAATTAGAAATGTCGTATGATACACCACTGCTAATAATACCAAGACGCTAAGGATGTTATTTTTAAAACGTAGTACAAGCTTACCTACGCGTTTCCAACTGCAGACAGTACTATGCAGATACGGTAAAGCTATCCTATAGCGATTGATCGATACCCTATTTCCAGCACGTTTATATTTCTAGTGGCGATACGCGTCGATATGAAACATGTAATGTTGAAATCGATACAGGCAATAAATCTGTAATGGCTTATAGATGCCATCCTGTCGAGCCGTAAAGGTAAAATGTGTTATTTAGTTTTCTATTTCCAAATTAGGGCACGGTGAGTATTTATGAGCAAGGATATTTGAGATAAAAGGTAGAATCCTCATCTGAAATCACTTTCGAATGTAGTACTTTCGTACGTCTGGTTACATTACATCATCATCATCGTCATCATCATCTTCATGAACCTATTACTTTGTCACTGTTGGGCACTTGTCTTCTTTCAGAAGGAGAAGGGTTAGGCCATAGTCCACCAAGCTGACCAAGTGCGGTTTGGTAGACTTCACACACCTTTGAGAACTTTACAGAAAGCTGAGTTACAACAAGCCTTCTTGAGCCTGACTCCTGCCTCCAATAATGTACATAAGTTTCCCCTTGAAGTTTTTCTTCATCTTTATAGCAAGTGATTAATAATTTGTATTACAGGGTTCTTATTTAAAATCGTATCTATAACTGAACTTCGGTAAAACAAGAGGCGTGTTTGAATATTATATAGGTCTATGGAGCTGGAGGAGCAAAATTAAGATCAGACTAACTACATATGCCTTTTCCCTATTATTTTATTAGTATGTATATTATAAAACATTGTATGTAGTATACCGGTCTGACAGACAGACGACTCCGGGTTCGATTCTCGGCCAAACAGACAGCTAAATAATGAATTTAGATTTGAGTTCTGGGTTTGGGTGTTCGTCTTTGTATTTGTCCATGGCACCCACGATACGAAATTATTTAATTATGTCTCATTAGTAACAGAGCCCTACTTATTATTCCCAGACTAAAGTTCCTCCAAGACTGGATAGACGAGGGTCCACCGATAGTATTCTGGATATCTGGCTTCTACTTCACGCAATCGTTCCTCACGGGCGTGCTGCAGAACTACTCGCGACACAACAAAATCCCGATAGACCAAGTTCACTTCGAGTTCACCATCACCAGCATGGAGGCAGAGTGCGAGGAAGAACCGGCCTTCGGAGTCTATTGTAAGGTGAGAGTTGTAAAATAATGAAAAGATTCTATATGCATTCAAATGAACAAGAGCTCTACCTAATTTTAAGTAGTCAATACAACTTGACCAATCCAACCAATATAACCCAATCGAATAACACTAATTTGTTTAAAGGTGGTAGAGCTCCAGTTCATCTGGGGAGGTATCATCACCGCCCTCCCACCGTAAGGCAAGAATGTTTCGGTCAGAGTTGCGGTTGCCGCATATATTTACAGCGAGGCGACCATCTTAGTTCTCAGGAATATTGACGAATCAGTCAGTCCTGTTTGAGATTAGACGTGGGTGTCCATGGGCTACAAGAACTTCTTAACATCAGGTGGCCTGCACACTTGTTTGCTACTCTTCTAATATTAAAAAAATTATATGAAGCCTGCTTGAACTTGATTACCGACTGAGGAGTATGTCGGAGAGTGGTGGGGAAAGAAGGTAAAGGAAGGATTGAAGGGTGTCATCCATTTTTGGTCACACATTTCTTAGACACTAAAGTAACGTCAACAAAGTTGTTTTATCATCCAGATAGACACACATATATATATGTTTAGTGTGTTTAAATACAATTGACATCTATGTGCAAGCAGCAACCTCTACAATTGGATACCCAGGAACAAGAGCATAGTGTATTAGTTTGGGTGAGTCGAAAATCTTTAGACTTGCGTGTGCAGAATGTTTCGAAAATAAATTGCATGATTTTTCTTTTTGGCACTTTGGCATGTATACCAAGGATAGTTAATTTTTACATTTGATCGTGTTTTTAACGCAGAATGTCGAACTTTGTGAAACCATCGATCCTTCATAATCCGCCATGAAGCAATTCTAGTGCTATTGTTGATGTGGTTGTCTGGTACACTTACAGCAAGGCGACGATAAGACTCTTCAGGAGTAGTACACATCTCAAATAGGACTTCAGTTCTGTTAAAGGTTAAATGTGGCTGTCAGTGGGCTGCAGTGGTCAATTAATATCAGGTGGATATGCGCGCACATTTACTACTCTTTACACATAAAAAAAACATGCAAATAAAAAAATAGATCTCTTGCAAATTTCATGCTTAAAAGGCAATATATTATGCATAAAAAACACTGGAATAACACACTTCAATTGAAAGTTTTGGAAAATAAGAAAATGTAATTTGTAATACCCAAAACCCTGTCCTGTCATAGAGTTGTTTCTATTTTTGATCTGTTATTTGATAGCCTGGTTTATATTCAGCAAATGTCAATTCTCACAGTAACAACTCGCACTGTATTGAGCTACTTTTGCCCAACACATGATTGTATAATGTATATGCTTATTATGCTTGTGTGTATGAATTTAGGTTTTCTAAGCATTTGTTTCTAAGTACTTATAGTTTAAGTTTAATGTCCCGCCGTTGGGTTTAGCTTTTCGCCATAATTAGGAAAGTAATGTGTTATATAAAATGAATTTGCTGTGGCAACTATCAACTTCATATATACCTGTTATTATGATACACAAATAGTACATAAAAACAGTAAAGCATGATTAATAGTTTAATTCGCAACAATATTTAGGAGATGACATAGTTTAAAAATTTCACTATAAGTACACTAATTTGAACTTTTCACTTGCAGGGTCTATTTCTAGAAGGAGCAAGATGGAACAGGGAGACAATGCAGCTGGACGAGTCCTACCCCAAGATATTGTTTGACACCATCCCTATCATCTGGTTCCAGCCAGCGCTCATAGCTAACTTTAAGCCCCCACCATGCTACTTCTGTCCTATTTACAAGACAAGTGAACGGAAGGGAGTGCTGGCCACAACAGGCCATTCCAGCAACTTTGTTATGTATATCACTCTGTTGTCAGATATACCTCAAAAGCATTGGATCAATAGAGGAGTAGCCAGCTTAACCCAGCTCGACGATTAAATGGTCTATAATGAAATCTAGCTGGTTATCCAGTGAGATTAGTCAGCACTGATTAAAATGTTTTTTTTTTAAATTTCAGTTCTAATTCTTGGGAGTTAAATGTCTTATGGTATAATTGTGATCACTACTCTAATCTAATTTATTCATTAAATGGTAATGAAATAAAATTATTTTATTCATATGGATTTTTATTCACTCACAAAGTATTAAATAATAATGGGAGCAAAATGTATAAAAATATAAAATTGATAAAATTTAAATTTACTAGAAATTTTTTGGTAAATTTTATAAATTACAGTCTTATAAATATTTTATATACACGCTACAACAGTTCCATTACAAAGGTCTTCATTCAAAAATGTAACCACTCTAAATAAAATATAAAGAAATCTACAAATCACATTTGCTTGAATTAAAACCATCCTTGACATTTATTTATTACTTCCTCCCTTGCTTCCTATTGCATCTAACTCGATCTAGCACTCTAGTTAAAACTGGAACATGGGAATTAATTTGTAGTACTTAGTATATTATAACCTTAGGTTAATAATATTCTACTGCGGACAGTAACGGGAATCGGGAATAAAATAAGTATAGTATATAATAATTACATGGATCCAAAGAACTCGGAAAAGAAATATTAAAGGCTACATAAGTTTAAATATCGCGCGCTCTATATTTATAACAGACTTACCTGAAAAGTACGTATGTGAATAGATGATAACTACGTAAAAAAACTTCTCAAATGTTTACAAAACTTGAAAAGTGCAATGATTAATAATCCCAATGAAAACTCGGTGCCAAAAGCCGAAAATAAACACAGACATTACATTGACAAAATCTGACAAATGAAATATCCTCAATTTACTATGTCCTACCTTGTCTTTGATTTGATTCCTGAAAAAATTAATGACGTCATCTTAACGATGGTTTTCTTTTACTTCTGTTTATGTGGATTCTAGGCATTTTATCAACTTTTAAAGTATTGAGTTATTAAAATAATAAACAACAAAGTATGAAAATACGAAATAAAAATAAGTATTCCATTTTATTTTGATGTCTTAATTTTTTTAATACTTCTTGTACTAATCAAAATGTTTAATTATTGATGACGTCATTAGAGAGTAAGTAATTCATTTCATTAAAAAATAAGGCATTAATAATTATATATTGGGAACTAACCACAATAACTAAAATTACTAGAAATCTTTCATTTATAAAATATTCCGTAAGATATCTTGGAATGTAATAAAAAACAAGTGTTCAGTGTTCTACATCCACAAAATTAAATAAATAAGTTGTATACAAGAAAAAAGGAACATTGTTTACATTTCATGTTTCTTTTTAAACAGTGAATTTTATGGGTCTGAATCATTAATAAAATAATATTTTTTTTATATGTGAAACGATTAAACCATACTATAGCTAAAGACTATTTAATAACTTAAATAATTTAGTATACACATATATTGTTTTGAGGGTAATAAACTTCTTAGCGTTCGTCTGAGGAAGTACCAACGCCACCCTCATAAACCGCCGTGAAGCAGTTTTTGTGTTTC
>DWKL01002395.1:0-12798 GCA_018249415.1 Phareas burnsi | reverse complement strand
AATATTATAAAGAGTCTTAAGCCTACTAAAAGTATACAAAATAAAAATAAGAGATAGATAGTGAAATAAAAAAGACTCCATGTTTTTAATTATAATCTAAATAGTTTAATATATAACAATTAAAAAGCATTTAACTCCATACCTGGGTGGTTAATTATCTTACCAAATTGCTTTTGAAAATAAAGTATGTACCTACTTTCATTAATTTCCATCTCAGTCTTTGTCTTTTTCTTTTCTTCACTAATACTGACAAAATTATTACCATGCGACCTTAAAGAACCTGAACAGAAAACCAAATTAGTGAGCTTTGAAATCTGCATATATTATAAATGTATTCACGGTTTAAAAATTATACGAGTTTATGAAGTTCTTTAAACGAATTGCATAAAAAATATAACATTTTTAGCAACATAACATATGAGTCCACCTCAACCCACAGGATATGATATTTGTATCCAAAGGTTGTGTTTTGCCACTACCACTGTGTGTGCAATGACTTATGGTTGACCAAAAGATGTCTATCTGATAACGGTGATAAAATGGATCTATACCTTTGTTCAAAAAAGTGGCAGGATTCCTTGGCGGGCGTGAGTAGTGTAAAGCACTATTAGGATCCAGTTCTCTCACCAGGTCCCATTTCCCAACTTCCGTAAGAGACTCTAGTAAGTGCTCAAAGGCTAGCGGTCCACGCCTCATTATGTCAATATATAACTGACGTTTTCTAGTCCGTGGGTCTTTGCTTGTATCCTTCAAACATCAAAATTAAAGGAAATTAAAGCATACATACTTTTATAGATATTTTAAGAACTCAATGGTAGAACATAAATGTTGGTCTATAATTGTATTATTGAGTATTTGTCTACTTGTTATACAATATAGTCACTTCTCCTGTGTATTAGTTTCGTAGGCAGTCATATTTTAAGTATACACAGAACATATTTATGTAGGACAAAACATTAAAACAAAGGAATACCTTATAGGGTTCGATCATTTGCTCAGAAAAAACCCCCTTCTCGTAGAGGACAGATACCATCAAGTCAAGATCAGTTTGCTCCACCAAAGAGGTGAAATTCTTTTGGATTGATTTTCTATGCTCTTCTTGCATCTTACAATCTCAATACACAAAAGCAAAACAGAAAGTTCAAAATGATGCAAGATATAAATAAAATGCTGCGTTCTACTTGCACGATGTCGAAATACCAAACCAAAAAAAAACTATCTACGGGTCTTTCCGAAACGAGTCATATTAAGTTATTCATATAATAATTTAGTCTTTCACGTCCGCTTTGTAAATTGTCAATTTATATGTCACCCACTTGTTTTGGCTTCATATCTCACATCAAATACAAAATTTCCTATTCCATAGTGTTGCTATTAGTAAAATGCAACCTTTTTTTAATGTTTTAATTTCAGAATCAACCAATGGACGAGTATAATACCACGAACAAAAATGTTTTTTTTTTGTCGGGGGGGCACAATAATTACTATATTAAATTTGCCCCACGCATATCGAATACGACATTGTGTAATAATAAAAAACACATATTTAAAAATCACGTCACTGCTAGTGTTAATGGATTTTATCTGTTCATATTGATTATACGATCGTATTGATCTGTCCGAATGATAATATAAAAAATATGAATTTTACAATAATGCACATAACTTCATAATATAATGGTTATAACAGCTATATTTTAATAATAAATTATACTGTTGTATTGGTTGCCTTACAGGCAACATGTAAACATTTGTGAAATAAAAATTAAACCACACAAATCAATTACCGGCGTATCTAATCGGCACAAGAACTAATGGATAGATGGGTGGAAAAGTGAGTAGGAAACAAAAATGTTGTTGAGTGATTGATTAAACTGCCCCGAATGAAATACAAAAACCTAGGCTCAAAAAAGGATTATTACAAATATTGTTGTAGAGCGCAATACTATATTATACGCAAAAACTATGATTTCTTTTTATTTATTACTTAGTAAGTAGGAGGGGATGTTCGCGCACCCGCAAGCCGCACTCGCAAAGTTCTTCTACTTCAACAGTGCACTTAGCCAATTCTATAATACTTCGTCCATAACGTGATGGCTAGGCCTCCGAGTCCCGATACTCGATGTACTCGAAATAAGGGCACTTCGGTCAGCTTTCCATCTATTTCCACTCAATTACCCCTTTGCGTAAAAGTACTTTCAAGGTAGTACGTATTTGTTTTTCCCGCCGTGTCAATCCAGTAAGTCCATCCATAGTCAAGTAGTCAAATTCAGATATGTTTGACAGATTTCATTCACTATCTTTGTGGTTTTGAATTCATTGAATGCGGTGGAAATTAATATATTTTTTCAAAGTATAAAAAAAGTATAATCATGTTTGCGAAATTGATTTTATTATTATCGTTGTTTGTACTAATTGGAATTACAATAGCTTATGAAAAATCTGATATTTCGTCGGCAAGAATAGAGGTGAGGTTTTAAGGGGGCGAAACCAACGTATACCTTCATGTGTAAATGTGAAAGATCAATGATCTCAAGATGATGAGAGATTCAGACAGATCATGATAAGCTTTGTGACAACATTTGTTGGTTGCAAGGTCATGATTGTAAATTATATCATTAAGACCTAATCAGGCTTGCTTCCAGCGAGCTAAATAAAATTCACGTACAAGATCTTTCTGTGCATCTATATCACCTTAATTTGTTATCTTTCTTCCCTTTGTAACTATTTCTGTATAATCGCTGCGTTGTACTTAATGAACTGCTATTCATTGCCCACCAAAGCCAGCCAGCTGTTGGCCAGTTTCTCAACAACCTTTACCATAAAAGATTTATTATGCATGAAATGGTAGTGTAAAGGAATGCAGTCAAGCTGATGTTAAATGTGCATTGTTGAGATGTATAGCTTATCTTAATAACTTAAAATGTTTAGTTTAGTACTCCTCAAAGCTTCATTAAATGTCGAAGCACAATATTTACATTCATATTAAATATTTTTTTAAATCCCCATTGTTTGTTTTAGACTTGTAGAGGATGCTCATTGAATAGACTTCCTGAAGTGAAGAAGTTTGTAATGGAGGATGCACCATTTTATGAACGCACCGAAGTCAAATTTATCAGTGGAGCTACGCCTGAACTTATTCTTTTGGGCAAAAATGATGAAGAGTTGGAGCGCATTTTATTATCAAATCTCAACCGCCAAGAGTGCAATGTGCTCATACAAGATTATGGATTCACAAAAAAATCTAAAGAAGACTTATAATTATTTATTCTTATAGATATGATTTCTTTTTATTTGTAAAATAATCTTGTTATTATAAAAAAATCTTGAAATTCATATAATTTATAGTTACAGTCTTAAGTTCTAATAAGTACTTATTCCAAAGAATAAAAGTGTCTGTCTATTATTTATGTGCTAATTTTGTCCTACTGGTGGAGCAATGGAATAATTTTGCTCACAGAAGTTTCTTAGATTCCATTCTTATTAAAGTCACATCAGTTTATATTTGAGTACCATATATATATATACTGTTTAAATGCATGAACTATACATGTATTTGTAAGTCACATTCCAATTATTATGATGTTATCTTAAGAATACAGTGAACATAATCTTTGTAGGTGTACCTATGATTTAATGTAATAAAATTTAATAAGTTAAAATGTGTTGTTGAAGTATTAACCCAATTTTTAAGCAAGCTAAAACCACCTAGTTTTATCTAAAAAAATTATAAAAATTGGGTGATTGTGGCTTATGGAAAAATTTGCCTACTTTACCAAAGTATGAAATCTCTTTTAAGTTACCATCTCTATCTATATGAGTTACCCTTTGAAGAAAGTGAATTGAATTTGACGGGACTTTATAGAGATCTTTATAAAGACGCATTGAAGTGCATGTAGACGAGCTGATAGCTCATGGTATTATAAATGTTATTGTATAAAAGTGAATCCAACGCGTCGAATGCATTCCCCACATTTCAAGATCTTGGACTCATCTCAAATAGATAAATATACATATTTTAAGCTGTAATCGAAAATTATATGACACATGTCTTGAAGTTAAACAAATATATCATATCATTGTGTATATTTTAGTTTTCCACTACTTTCAAATATATTTGTTTTTTTTCCATTTCACAATGTTTATGCAGGAATTTTATTTTGATCAGTTTTTTATCTGTCTTGCTTATACTTTAAAAGAGGTGACCTAAACCATTGTAAATGAAGGTTCCATTAAAATTGTATGACCAATTTTTAAATGAATCTTGCCAAAAAGATAGGTTTTTTTTTTTTATTTTAATTTTATAGTTTATAAATAGGTATAAGTTTATGAAGGTATATTTAGAAATCCATTTTTATGATCGTAGTAATAGGTTTAGTGATGTCCATTCCATTTGATATGTGCATTATAATAGTAAACTTATTGAAGTAATCTTGATAGCTTATTTAATATGATCTTGGAGCTCAAGATATTTTAAAAGTATTTAAGAACAGTGTTAGTCTTTAGTAAATCCCAAATCTGCCGTTTCGTTTCAATTTTATAAGCCAACATATATAGTGGGACAGGTGTATGAATAAAAGTCGGATACCAGCATAACTAGTAGTATATAATAATATAATATATAATAGTATGTATAGATATATTATAGTGGGGGTGTCGCGCGGGTTAGGTGAGCAGAGTGCAGTCCAGGTCCTCGTCGCGGCCTTCCGTGTGCGCTCGCCGCAGCACGCGCGCCACCACATCGCCCAGCGCCTCGCGCGCGCCCTCCTCCAGCAGCGACATGCATTGCTGCGCACGATACAGAAATTTACTATAGGTGAAGACCATGCCAAATAATTTTAATAGAGAGGTAGACCGAACATTTTGAACACTTGAATAACATATTTACCTGTGCGGTACATAAATTTATTGGTCAAAAGCTGTCAAATTGTAAACATGTTACAGGCTTGTTTATGGTTTAACCGTGACAAGATTACGAAGTAATATGTCGGAATTTTATTTTTTTTATGTGAGAAAAGTAGAAAACGAGCGTGCAAGCCTCCTGATGTTGAATGCCCACTGCAGCCCATAGACCCCATATTTAAGTTCAATCAGGAGTAAAGTCCTATCTGAGGTCGTATGTAGATGCCTTACTATTCTTGACGACTAATGGTCGACTCTTTTTTTTTATATTTGTAATGTAGCAAACGAGCATGCAGGCCACCTGATGTTAAGTGGTCACCATAGCCCATGGACACCCACATTCAACCTCAAACGAAAACGGAGTTCTGTTTGAGGTTGTAAACGGATGCGTCACTACTCCTGAGGACTAAGACGATCGCCACGCTATATGTGTGCCTGGCAACCGCACCTTTCCAACCGAAACACAACAACTGCTTTACGGCTGATTATGAGGGCGACGGTGGTATTTCCCTAGACGAACTATAGTTCTACTACCTATTACAATAGTTCTACCACCTATCAACCTATTAAACTATTTACCCACCCAAAAGCATGACCCATAAAAAAATGCTAACGATTTACGTAAGTCTTGTTTCTGTCACCATACGACTTGATTAATTTATCGTTTTATGATGAGATTAGTGCGTTTCTAGAAGGTATTTAAAGCGGATTTTGCTATTTTTGGGCAGATTTTATTCAAGATGGCCTATAGTTTTGTACGGTAACTATCGATTGCCACCATTAAAAAGGAAATCAAAATGTGATTTGTCGGTTTTTGTTCCGACGCTCCTAAATTGTAGTGCCGATTATAAACCAATAAAATGATTGTATGATCATGTTTGATTAAAAATGAATTTCTCTTTGTTTTTTATTGAAAAGAATTATAAATCAATTACTAAAACTTTAATCGAATGAAGTGAAAGATTTTTCAAACAGCACTCTACGACCACAAACTATAGGACGACAACAATTATTGCGTTGCTAAATAATTCGATAATTTGACATGAACAAAATACATGTTTTCATCTGACATTTGTTTCATGAATTGAGTACTAAATCCAGACATCCACTATGACAGTGTAATAAACGCATATGTATCTTAAAGTTATTTTAGCGATGAATATAGCAGTCTCAAATGGTAATAAATTTGGGAGCGTCACCTGGTGGAAGTCAGGATCGTGCGGCAGGCGCAACACAGCGCGCAGTGCGCTCTCAGCGCCGGCGCGCACGTACGTGTTCTTCTCCTTGGTGCCGTTCACGAGCGCCGGCAGCAGCACGCGCAGCAGCTCGCCCGGCAGCCGCTCGCCCGCGCCGCCCTCACCGCCCTCGCCGCCTTCGCGCCCCAGCGCGCCACTCGCACGCGCCATCAGTTGTTTCACGTCGTTGCTCGAGTGGTTCATGCTCTGCATTCATTATTGAACGATTTGTTTACTTTTTACTAGTATTAAGGAGACCGCAAAGCTTGTATCGTTAAGAAATTCATGTTATTATGTAAATATTTAAGTCGCAATCGAAACGAAATGACATATGAAACGGACGAACAATGCTCACCCTCACAAACTGTGATAGTATATTTGGTGGAATCGGGCGGTTCTTTTGTAGTAGATATCGCATAAGGTATCCCATGCCGCGGATACCGTTGCACGCGATAGGGATCTTGTCGCTGGCGAGGTAGGCAAGCAGTGTCTTGTCCACCTTCTCCTGGAATTGTTCGGTGTAGACCACGTCGGGAGTCTCCTTGAGCGCCACGAAGAGCGCGCAGGAGCGGCCGTGAGCGAGCAGCCAGTCGTCGTGCGCGGCGGGTGCGGCATGCGCGGGGTGCGCGGGGTGACCGGCCGCCAGCACGTGGTGCAACACGGCGGCGTCGCGGTGCGCGGGCGGCAGGCAGTGCAGCAGCGCGCCCAGGCAGCCGCCCACCAGCGAGCGCGGCGGGTCTTCCGGGTGCGCCAGCATGGCGGGTCCGGTGAGCGTAGCTAGCACGTTGAGCGCCAGCTGCTCCGACATACGCCGCCCGCCCGCCGTGATGATGTTTCGCAGCGCTTGCAGCATGGTCTCCTTGATGACGGGGTCGTCCACGGTCTTCACGGCGTTGTGCACGTCGCTGAAGATAGGGTCTGTGCGGGTGTGGATGAGCACCAGCTGCGCGAGCGCGCTGCCCGCCTTGATTCTGACGGGTCGGTTTGGATCTTGGAGCGATTTTACGAATGTCGTTTGAAGTTGTGGAAGGAACTGTTTCAGTTGCACGCCGACCTAAAGATATATTGTAATTGTTAAAAACACTTAGATTAAGATTAAAACGTTAAAAATCTATTGAGTGAAAATGGAATAGAAATGCTACGTGCGTGCGCATACCTTGGCGATGAGCGCTGCGAGTGTGTCGAGCACGGCGGCCTTGAGGCTGGAGTTGAAGCGATCGCCGAGGATGCGGATGAGCGGACCGGTCACGTGGATAATGGCGGGCTGCAGCGACGCGGCCGGCGTCAGCTTCACCAACTCGCCAAGCATCAGTGTCGCGTTCTCTTTGTCTTCCGGCATCCCGTTGATGATCGACTCTCGGAACAGCGGCAGGAGAGGAGTTAAACCCTGAACGTACGTACGAATACGTAAATATAATATATACATTAATGACGCTTTCTACACGTTAGGATTACCTGTGTTGTGGGTACCATGGACACATACAAAGACGAGGACGCAAACATTCACACCAAGAACAAATCAAATCATTTATTTACGAAAACATTAGTACAAATAAGATCTTAATATTATAATTTATTCTAAATGTTCTGACTCATAAGCCGTGCAAAAAGGATAGTACCTATGTAAAAAAAAGTGTAATTTAACATATTTAATTAAGTTAATATCATACATAAAAAAAATCTATGTTCATCATTTTAATGACTGTCCGGCCGGGATTCGAACTTGGAACCCTCCGCGTGTCAGACCGGTATGGTTACTTCTGCGCCACATTGTTATCATAACATAAAGTGAAAAAACATAAACAAAGTAAATATATATCTACTGATCGAAAATACGACCATGTTTACCTTAGGCAGACAGAATCCAGGCAGATCGCCGTCGACGTCTGCGGCGGCGTAGCGCACAGCTTGGCGCACGTCGGGCACGTGCGCGACCAACCGCTCGGCGTCCAGTGTGCGCGTGAGCGCCGCCAGCGCCTCCCACGCCATCTGCAACACGTCGCGCGCGCGCTCCGCGAACAGCAGCAGCAGCCCGCGCAGCAGGACGCCCACGTGTGCGCTCAAGTCGGCGCGCGTGTGCGTAACGAACGCGCACAGCAGCGCCGCCGCCGCGCGACGTCTTTCGCTCTCCGTTTCGCTCTCGGGCGTGCGGACGATTTCTAGTAGCGTATCAATAATGCTGCAAAAAAAATCTCATTTTCACTGCAAATCTGAATAATTTTAGTAAATAAATTATTTACGTTTTGGCTTTTATTTAAGGCGTTTATCACTGGATAATAATTTGGTGAATGACATAAAATATAGCATATATGATTTCATGAACGATAAAAAATTACGTTAGGTATTGTATATCATGGAACACAGCCGGAATACAAACCAGCGCACGCCGGCCTCGTCGACGACGGGCAGCAACGCGTCGCGGCAATGGTCGAGCTCGCGCGCCTCGTGCGGCGTGCCGCGCGCCGCCACCAGCGCCGCCAGCAGCGCGGGCAGCACGCGCGGCAGGTGGCGGGCCAGCGCGCCACCCGCCGCCGCCGCCAGCGCCGACAGAGCGCGCGTATCCACGCCGCCGGCGCCCGACGTCAGCACGGGCACGAGGTAGGGCAGCACGGCGCGCGACTTGATCGACATGATCTGCTTGAGCCCGTCCAACGTCGCGTCCGCCACCGCGGGGTCGGGACTGTTCAGTTGCTCCAGCATGGCCGGCAGGATGTCGTCCAGCGCCTTGTTGCCGATAGTCGCGTGCAGGCTGTCGAACGTGCGCGCCGCCGCCGTACGCACGATCGGCAGCTCGTCGCACAGCGCCGTGCGCACCGTCGGAATCTAAACGTTTAATGCCTATCTTGCAATATATATAATTACGCTTTTGCCACTGTACCATAGTGTAAGCTGGATCTTTTTAGAAGCAGCAAAATAGCTGAATAAATCATCATTGTACATTACTTTATCGCATAAATAATTAGAAACCAACGGTACGATACAGTTAAATACGTCGGCATCGTCCTATCGGCCTATAGTCTGAGCGTGTACAGAGCAAGTGAAGAGTTACCAGTCCGTCCGCGAACGTGAGTACGGCGTCGCGCGAGGTGGAGGCGAGGATTTCGCCGAGCCCGATGCACACGCCCTGGCGCTGCTCCGAGTGCTCGGAGCGCAGCCCGCGCTCCAGGATGGGGACGATCTCCGGCAGCACGCGCTCGCCCAACTGTGACACGCATTCGATTCGTTCATTTAAATGTTTTCTATTTCTGTTCGTATAATATATTTTATGATGTTGGTGCCCCGTTTTAAGGCGGTTTTCAACATACTAAATAAAAATGGAGCAGATTTTGTGTCAAAATTTAACCTAACCATATAATTTTTACAATTTCATGTAACAAATGTGTAGCGTCGCGTCACTCAGCCATATCTAAAACCGTACCTAATTGTAACACAAAGGAGCATCATACTGACCTTTCTGACGAGGTCTCCGAGGGTCCTGGCGGCGACCTGACGCTTGTCGAAGCTGTCGGAGGCGAGGCAGCCCAGGAGCAGCCCGAACAGCGTGGGTAGAATCTCGCGCAGCGTCTTCGGTGTGTTTGTCACTACCACCTGCACCACGACGTTAATCAATTATACAGAACCATATGCAAGTAGAGTAATGAACAGACTCTATAACAGTGAACAATAAAAAAGATAAAAACCTTAAGTTTCACATTGCATGTCTTCCATGAACAGTATGATCGGAGCCAAACTCTATGACCATTCTAAAAATTCTGTGGGTTTCTACTTGCCCGTGTTCGCCTTAATAAAGAACTTAACCCAAATAGGCGGTTTGTGTATATTACTGACTTGGACAGTAATATACACAAACCGCCATTTTGGGTTACAGTTTTTACTTAGAAATTTACGGAGTTCAATTACACTAATCATTAGACAAAAATATTGTGTAGAATTCTACTGCATAAGTATAAATATACACGCTATTTCGTGTTTCTCAAATGTTTTCGGTTTCGTTCCTTTAATGAGGAAGCAAAGCAATGCCATATTCGGGTGTTGCAGTGGCGGTACCTTCCAGACGTGTAGCGCGGCCTGGCGCACCATGAGAGCCACGTCGCTGCGACCCATGTAGAGGCCGGCCAGCACGCGGTTGCGCCGCTCGTTGCCCAGAGCCGCCATGATGGCCTTGTGCGAGTGCTCCGTGCCGAAGTTGTCGTCCTCGGAAGCCGTCTCCGTGCTCATCTTGCCGGTGACGCCCGAAACGCGATACAGCAGGTCTCCCAGCAGCTGCACCGAGCTGTAGCGGATGCGCCAGTTGTCGTCGAACAGCCCCTTCTCCAGCTCCGGCAGGAGGAGCGTAATTGCGGACTCCGCGTAAAGGGTGACGATCCTCTGGCCGGCCTTCAGCGCCGTTTCCCGCACGTACTCGTTCTCGTCGGCCAGCGCCTTCAGGATGGGGTTGATGATCTGGCCGATGTAGGGCGTGAACTCGGTGGTGAAGGCGCCCGGCATGTAGATGAACATCATGATGTAGCCGTCCTTCACGTGCGGCGCGATGTCCGTGCGCTCCGCTGTCGCTATTATATCTAAAGATAACAAAAAGAAAAAGTTGAATAGTTTCGTAAAACTCAATTTGCAACCGCACGGATGATTCCGACACCGAATGGTTAAATATAAATATCGTAATGTCTCACCGGGCATTATCTTGTGCAGCTTGTGTACGCCGAGGCCGGCCACCACTTCGGAGAGGCCTTGCGCGGCGCCCGAACGGTCCACGGAGGAGGACTCGGAGGTGAGCGTGTGCATGAGCCACGGCAGCAGCTCCTCGAAGCTGCTCTCGCCCATGCCGCGCACCATAGCGCCCAGCGCGCGCGCCGATTTTGATCGCACCTGAGAGGTGTGAGAAACGGATTATCTTTCTATCGGGCCGCCGAACTCCGGCGCAGGGTCTAAGTAAGCACGGTCACATCGATGAAACGCTCCTAAAATTGATGTGTTACGTAAACGTTACCTCCGGCACGGGATCGAGCAGCGAGCTCTTGAGGCCGGGGATGATGTTGGAGAGGTAGGGCATAAGGTCCTTCTGGTCGGTGAGCGAGTACATGTTGCCGATGATCTGCGCGGCCATCTTGCGCGTCTCGGTGCTGCGGTCGAGGAAGGCGCGCTGCACCACGGGCATGATGAGCGCCAGCGAAGGCGCGTCGATGAAGTGCACGAACTTCGTGTTCAGCAGCTTCTGCAGGCAGACCGACGTCTTGTTGGACGGGTCCTGGAGCGCTTGCAGCAACACGGGAACGATAGCTGCGACCAAATATTATTTCGAGTGAACGATCTGGGTCGGCCGATATTATCACAAAGTGCAAATGATTAAAAACACAGTTGAATCACAAAAACATTCGATGTGACCGTGACGTACCGATACATATAATCTGCGCTGAACTTTATAACGTTCTGAACATTGTGTGTCAGTATCTTGCCTCAATACTCTGTATTCCAATTATAATTCGAAATCGCGGCTTTTTATTCGTATTTCGCACACACATCACAAGGAACAAGCGACGGCGAACAGAAATGTCGAACGAAAGTGGGACTTCCGGCCCTACCGGCCCCTCATACCCTACAGCACGAATTGCACTACAGAGGGGGGGAATGCGAGTCTCGAGGGTTCCCTCTTTACGCGGGCTTGTTCTCAGGAGATAAACATCTCTCGGCGACTGATATAAAAGCTCACTATATTATAATATTCCTTAGAATATTATATATATTGTGCGGCTATAGAGTCTTTATCACCCCCACAGTTGAGTGGGTGGTCGTTCAGAAATGTCGCCATTTAATTGTTTAAGTAATAATAGTTACATATGGTCTAGCACTCACCGCTCGTCGACGCCTAACATTAGCGTACATAACAGATAAACATGTTAATCTGCGAAGTCCATACAGGTGGGCGCGGACCGCAGCAGACACGTCACCGACGAAGCGATACGACAGTGCGGCCACTCACCCTGGATCTCGGGGTTGCGGATGACGGAGCCGATGACGCCGAGCGCCTCGGCGCCCGCCTCCTGCACGCGCATGTGCGAGTCGCCCAGCACCTCGATGAGCTTGGGCACGATGGACGGCAAGCACGAGGACAGCTGCTTGGGTGCGCAGTATGCCATAGCGCCCAGCAGCTCTATCGATCCTGTGCGCAATCAACATGAACATTCTGCCGTTCTTGCGACACTTCTCCTGCACGCACAAGAATCGCATGTGACCATAAATTTACTGACGACTTATTATCATGTATAACTATTTATTAACTATCATTATAAACCCTTTATTGTTCTGTTGCAAGGCTCGGGTCGCGTATCAAAATAAGATTAATTAGGTTATACTTCACTACGTGCGGATCGGTAGACATCACACACCTTTTAGAACTTTACGTGGAACATTTAGATATATAAGTTTCCTCGCAATGTTTTCCTTTCACCATTAAATTAGCTGATAATTAATTTCTGATACATGCATGACTTGAAATAACCTGAGGCGCGTGCCTGAAGTCGAACCCCAGGATTCCAAGAGTAAGAGATTATCTTACTTAAATCTTAAAAAAATAAACATGACACTTAGAAAGGTGGTAGAACAATCGTTCGTCTGGGGAAGTACCACCGCCGCCCTCATAATCCGCCGTGAAGCAGTTGTTGTG
>DWKL01002394.1:0-12801 GCA_018249415.1 Phareas burnsi | reverse complement strand
CTAATGTCCCACTACTGGGCACGGATCTCCTCTAAAATGAGAAAGGTCAGACCATAGTCCACCACGCTGGCCAAGTGTGGATCGGTAGATTTCACTTCTTCGAAAACTTTACAAAGAACTCTTAGATGTGTAGGTTTCCTCACGATGTTTCCTTTCACCGTTAAAGCAAGCGATAATTAATTTCTAATACGCACATAACTTCGAAATATCAGAGGTGTGAGATTCGATCCCCAGACTTCCAGTGTGAGAGTTCGAAATCTTAACCACTAGGCTATCGCTGCAATAGAAATATTTATATAGATACAATACTTTGTAGATATTGTGCAAGTGACGAACTACCGATCAATATTCGTAAGCATTTTTCCAAGAAATAAATAACTTTTCATCGTTGCTCCGCATTCATAGCCTCACTAGAATTCCGTGTCGTGGGTGCTATAGATATAGACAAGTACATAAACCCACCCAAAAACCCCAGATCGAGAATAAAAACCTAGTTCGTTATTTAATATATCTGCTCAACCCGGGAATGTACCCGGAACATTCAGTATTAAACGAATATGGTTACTCACGCGCCATTTAAATTGTCCACATTATTATAGTTGGTAATAATTCAGAAGTTTGTGGCACTATTTATGTAAAAAATACAAATTCATACTTTTGATTAAATTTTCTTATTTATTTAGCCTTAAACTGACGCTATCAATCATTTACCGGACACTAAACTCTGTTTAGCGATAAACGATGATTTACTGAACCGATACGGGCTGTAAATCTCAGTCTTGTAGGGCGAGTAGATGATTGATTTAGTGCCACAAATCGCTCCGACTAGTCACAATAAGGCCAGACATTCACTAGAAACTTTTGCCTAAAACATTTTATGCCACATCTAGCTCCGTTTAGCCACAATAAGGCCAGGCGTTCACTCGAAATGTTCACCTAAAAATAAAGTAATTATTATATTCTAAATTGTTGTTTCATCGGACTGTAAATCTCAGTCTTGTAGTGTAAGTAGGTCATTGATTTAATGCCACAAATAGCTCCAATTAGTAACAATAAGGCCAGACATTCACTAGAAACTTTCACCTAAAAGATTTTGTGCCACATCTAGCTCCGTTTAGCCACAATAAGGGCAAACATACACCTGAAAGTTTAGTCTAAAAATAAAGTAATTATCTTCTAAATCGTTGCTTCATCGGGCTGTAAATCCCGGAGTCTAGTGAGAGCAAATGATTGATTTAGTGCCACATCTAGCTCCGTTTAACCACAATGAGGGCAGGCATACACTTTAAGCTTTCGCTTAAAAATAATATAAATTATCATCTAGATTATTAATCGGGCTGCATAATACAGTAATACTATAAGCTATCTAGAGAACACTCTTCACTCCATATTATATTGCAAAATAATTATATTCTTTGCAGGCAAATGATAAACATTTCTGTTTTTCTTATATTTCCTTATATAAAAAAATGTTAGATCTCTTTAGTGTGCACGAAATACAGAGCGTCGTCTACAAAGATAACATTTTAAAGTCGTCTATTTTTGCCTTTATATGGCTTATGAAATTATATACTTTGCAAAATAGCAATTTGAAATTCCATAGCGTTCTACTGTTTTGTTGTTATTCAAATCATATCGTTTGTGTTTGACGCAGCAATTAATGCGCTTGGGACGCATTTGGACGGACGAATTGCATTAATTTAACTCGCTACTTGATTCACAGTCGAGAATGTAATTTCCATCTCTCTATATAAATAAATCCGCTAAAAATCCAAACCTATGAAACAAAAACAAATGCTTTCTACGCTCCTAGGCCTTTTTTTATGTTTGTAAAGTAGCAAACGAGTGTGCAGGCCACTTGATGTTAAGTGGTCACCGCCCATGTACACCCACATTCAATCTCAAACAAAACCGAAGTTCCGTTTGAGGTTGTATATGGATGTCACTACTCCTGAGGACTATGATGGTCGCCTCGCTATGTGTGCCCGGCAACCGCACCTCTCCAACCGAAACACAACTGCTTTACGCCGGATTATGAGGGCGGCGGTGGTAGTTCCCCAGACGAACGATTGTTCTACCACCTATTATTCTTCTACACGCATCTCATTTCATCTCATCTGATATCATTGCGTCTCATCCCACTTGATCTCATCCCATAATCTAATAAACAAACGTTTTCTACATACATAACTGTGTCTAGGATATTTGTGTCGTGGGTGCCATGAACACATACAAGACAGGTATACATATACCCAGACGCAGAACAGAAATCTAAATTCACCATTTAGATGTCTGCCCGGCCGGGAATCGCAACCAGAACACGCGTCAGACTGGTATGGTTGCCGTTACACCACACGGGCCGTCAAGTACAATTGTGTCCAAATTTTATAATAAGGATTTCCTCAACGTAAATGTTTTAACTTTATTGTTTATTTAAAAAACAGTTATATTGAAACTATATGTTCTCATGCTTTGTGTTTGTTCATCCTAATTATTTTGCTTGTGTTCGAGTGAGTGATCAAAGCGCTTCCCGGGCGCGTTTGGGCGGATGAATTGTGTTAACACTTAACTTAGAGTCTTGTTTACTATAGAGGACATAATGTATTTAGCTATACTAATTTCAATAGATGCCTCCTAAGTTTCTCTTAAAACGTGCAAAGCCAGTGTAAAGCCCCGCGTGAAGTTAAGCAACGTCGGACGTGGTCGGCAGACGGATGGGTGATCCCGAGTGGCTAAATTTCATGCGCGCTTCCACGCTTCGGAAGGTACGTTAGGCTGTCGGTCCCATTTGTTAACATTAGATAGCAGTGGTAAAACCTTGTCGGAGGCCTTGTGCACGGTTTCAAAACATCCGACACGGATTGGCCACTAAATCGTTTGTCCTTTAATCCGCATTAAAGCGGCGTGGTGGAGTATAATTCGCGCCTTTTTCAGCTATATGGAGAGGCCCTTGGCCAGTCGTGGGACATTAAAGGGTTGCAGCCAAGCTTATTCTGAGGTGATTCAAAAATTTAATTATAACTGTACAGATAGACATACAAATATTTTAACTTTTTTATGTTTTTATAAATATAACAGATCAGAAAGAAGCTCGTAAATAGCTGTTTATTATAGAGGAAAGCTGAGCATTTTTTAAGTTTGAAGAGCGTGAACGGACGTGCAGGTCACCTGATCACAAGTGATCACTGCAGCCCATGACCACCCACGTCTAATCACAAACATTACTGAAGCTCTGACCGAGATCACGCGTAGATGCGTCACTATTTTCGATGCCTAAGATGGTGCGCTTGTAAGTACAACCAACAACGACGCCTCTAAAATCGAAACAACTTCACGGTGGATTATGAAGGTGACAGTGGTACCTCGCCCGTCGAACGATAATTCTACCCCCCATACATAATTATTGATACTAATGCGAAAATAATTGTTATTTTGTTTATCTGCTTGTAAATATACCAGATACTTTTGAGAAAATGCCGTATGTGGAACCGATCTACGCAGAAATAACTAATAAAATAATGCAGTTCGCGCTCTTTTGCGGGGTTGATTATTTAGTAAATTACTAATTTTGTTTCCTTATAATGTAATGTTATACCGCATATCGTGAGTACCCGTTACGTAATTAAAATGTATAATTTCCGCGATAATATTAGTTTAAAATCTTATGTAATTTTATAAATTGGTACCGGAGAATACTTGCTTTCTTGAAGACTGTCCAAACAAAGAGGATATCCTACAGACCAGAAATCCTCATGTCCCTCACCATCACAATCAAAGAAAGTCTCTCAGTAGCAAAATAATTGTGTTACAAAAAAGTCGTACGTCTGTTTCAGGCCTTACTCTAATGACGCTACATCAATCCATACCTCTTTGCATAATCCCCTATATCATTACCACTATTGTTAGAGCTGACTGCAAAATGCACATATCTATCACAGATTTTCAATCATGCATGCGAAATTGTTCGATAAGACCTATAATTTCCGTCCGCAATCGTGCACTAATCCTATGCAGTAATGATTTGTGAATAGTTTATCACCATACTGTTATTTGTATAGGTGGTAGAACTTCGTCCGGGGAGGTACTACCGCAACCCTCGTAATCCGCTGTAAAGCAATTTTGTTTCGGTGGGAGAGGTGCGGTCGTCGGGCACATTCACAGCGAGGCGACCATCAACCCTCGGGAGTAGTAACGCATCTACGTCCGCACTCAGACAGAATCTAAGTTTTGTTTGTGGTTAGATATGTTGACCGTAAGCTGCAGTGACCACTTAACGTTAGGTAACCGGCATAAAGACAAATGAAATGGAATAATTTGTCGCACAATTATGTAAATTTACAATTACAACATAATTGGAGACCTTATCGGCATACCAAAAATTTGTCTATGTTCTGTCTGTCTGAGGAGCGTCAGTTCGCGATAGCGGTTAACGGAATACGTACATTACGAGTACGGATTGTAGGAACAAGTGTGGTACGTTTTGAGATGTAAATTAGTTGGAAATGTTTTGTAAAGTAAGACAAATAGGGGGTTCAACGTCATAGTGGTAGTTTGGAATTTATAATTAAAAGAACTTTTTTACAAAGCAGACGAGCGTGCATGGTACCTGATGTTAGGTAGTCAATGCAGCCCATGGACATCCACATATAACTGAAACGAAACTAAAGTTTTATCTGAAGTCGTATGTAGATACGTCACTACTGAGGACTATGATGGTCGCCTCGCTGTAAGTGTACCCGGCAACCGCACCTCTCCAACCGAAACACAAACTGCTTCACGGCGGATATGATGGCGGCGGTGGTACTTCCCCGGATTAACTATAGTTCTACCACCTGTTAGATGGACTATAATTTCTTTCAAATACAAAATTTCATATCAGCGACATGGTAGACAAGTGCTTCTTATATTTAAGGCGGGTGTCACGCCTTTCTTCTGTATGTTAGAATTAAATTATACTTTTTTATGTTTGATTATTATTGATCGCTTCAGGTTTGCTGTGGCAACTCAATCACCGATTTCTGCTTTATAAGAAATTGATTTAAGATGCTGTATTTTTATATGAGAATAGTTACAAACGGGCGTGTAAGCCACCTGATTTTAAACTGTCATAATAGCCCATGGACAACCACATTTAACCTCCTCAGTGTCTCAAACGGCACTGAAGTCCTATTTGAGGTCGCACGTAAATACGTTACTACTCCTGAAGACTAAAATGTAAGACTAAAATGCTGTAAGTATACTTGGTAACCATGTCTATTCAACCGAAACACAAGAATGACCTCACGGTGGATTATGAGGATTACTATTAAGGCGTTCTCACTTAGGTAAACTACAGGAGTAGCAATGCATTTGTGATCAAATCCCGTTACCATTCGTGTAAAAATTAGGGATCTGGGTATCATGCATGAGCGGTACTCACTAAATGGACAATTTAGTAAACAGCAGACGAGCTGCTTTTAAGTGATCCCTGTACTTGACATCTCTAACTTATCCCATATAAGTTCTACTCAAGGTAGCCGATGCAATACCTCTTTAGACTAAGTTGGGACGCCTCATATCAGTGGTTCTGTATTACTACACTCTTCAATCCAGAACACAGCACCTATACACCTCTGTTCTTAACGAGCCCTTAAGAAGTTTTTCGGTTCGAGAGGTAAAGAAATAATCATTTGCGTTAACGATGAAGGAAAACATTATGAAGGCTACAAATCTAACAATTTTTAGTAAAGTTCTGGAAGTTGTTTGAAAGTCCTTCACCAATCCACCCTTGGGCAGCGTGCTAGACTATGGTCTAAAACTTTTCTTTGTGAGGGAAGACCCGTGCCCAGCAATGGGTCATTATTGGGTTGATGATTATGATCATGGTTATGATAATGATGATGAAGATTATGATGATGATAATTATGATGACGAAGATGATGATGATGATAACGATGATGGTGATAACGATGATGATGATAACAATGATGATGATAACGATGATGATGATGATAACGATGATGATGATGATAACGATGATGATGATGATAACGACGACGACGACGATGATGGTGATGATGATGATGATGAAGATGACGATGATTATGATGATGATGATGATGACGATGCTAACGATGACGACGACGATGATGATGATGATTATAATGACGACGATGATGATGATGATGATGATGAGTCAGGTATTCTCACAAGCAAGACAACCTTCGTAGTCCTCAGAAGTAGTAACGCATCTATATACGAACTCAGGATTTAGTTGTGATGTTATAGCAAAAAAAATTGAATTCTAAATCACCGGATAAACTACAAATGTTCGCGTTAAGCCTTCCACTTGTATTACGCTACAAAACATTTCCGGCGAATTTACATCTCAAAACGCTTTCAGTAGTTTAACGCACACATTTTTAAACATAAACAAGAAGTTTAAAGGAATAATATTAGCATAGAATTGACTCTAAAAGCTGAATTATTGCAAATGAAGCGAATCATGTACTCAGTCCATTTAGTACAGATTTTTTTAGTTAAATAAAATGCATTTAGGACTTATCTACTTCATAACCAGATTGCTTTCGATACCATCATCTGAAGATGATATCGAAGTAGGTTGAAACTCGTTACTACCACACTGCTGGCAATTGGTCTCTTCTCAGAATGAAAAGAGTTAATCCACACTCCATCATAATGGCCAAGTGTGGATCAATAAACTTAAACGTTTGTTGATCTTCTTCATGTTTACCTTTACTAAAGCAAGTGATATTTAATTTTTAATACATACATAACTTCGAAAAAGTAGCTCCGGGTCCTAGCGTGATTGAAACCCTGGACTCCAATGTGAGAGACCGAAATCTTAACCACTACGCTAATGCTGTTGTTCTCATAATAAAATCTTTAATTTTAAATATATTTTTTCTGATAAATAAACAACATCGCGGACTGTTTTTGAGTACTTTTGCTATTGCGTTTTCATGAACGATTCCGTGTTTGGGTGGTTTGAGTGGTAGCGGCGCATTGACCGATTTCAGAGTTCTGAAATATTTTCATATACATTTCATACATGCAGTTGGTATAATTATTATGGACCTGAAAGGGGACATAAAATAGGTATGCAGACTCCAGTATTTATTGAGGCATATCATTCACCGCTCACTCCTTTTAGCGATCAGTGTGCGTGAACTGGAAGGATTCGCGAATTCAGAGTATAATTCGGAGGCTTTTGTAGAGATTTAAAACGATCTAAAAATAGATAATCGGATTTGGAGTTTGTTTCGTTTTATACACGTAATCGCTGGAATTTAATACGTAGAACTATAGTTGGTACCTTTCCGGACGAACCACGTTCTACCACCTCCGCCGCCCTCATAATACGCTGTGAAGCAATTCTTGAATTTCGGTTGGAGTGGTGTGGTTGTCGGGTACACTTACAGCGGAGCGACCATCTTAGTCCTGAGGACTATTAACGCATTACTTACGACCTCTGTCCTGTTTGAGGTTAGATGTGGGTATCCATGGCCTGCAGTGACCACTTAGCGTCAGGTGGTCTGCACGCTTATTTATTTTTCTACTCACATAAGAAAAAATATGCTAAGTGTATGTTTTTTTTTGAAAATATTCATATTTTAAGAACTACACAACATGTCCAAACCAAGTATTTTCAAAATTGTACTAGCTTGATTTATTTCAGAATTTTCCACACCATAGTTGAAAGTTTAGAGGGTTATTTAATAGTAGTAAAATCAAATCGAATTTCATGAATTCCTCAAGTATGGCCAAGTTGCTTTAACTATTCGGTTGATACAGTGTAAATATATTGGTAGACCATGCTAGGTTTTTTATTTTAATTACGTAACGGGTACTCACGTTTTTCTTTCCTTTTAATTGCCTATATTGAAAAAAAAGGGAAAATCGAACTAGACGTAGGGTAGATAGAACAATCTACCACTAATGTCTGTCAATAGTTTGTTACCGCAGCCATAGTTTCGCCGAGATCACGATCCATGCACCTTTGTCGAAATATAGGCAGTTAAAAAAACGCATATCGTGAGTACCCGTTACGTAATTAAAAAGTATAATTTCCGCGATAATATTAACTTAGAAGCTACGTTGGATTCCTTGACGGACAGAAATCTAAACGATGGATTTCGATGTCTTTTGCGTGCCCCAGTACTTGTTTTCACGTGTTTCTGTCATCCACGACATACGGAATCCTGTGAGGCAATGAAATAGGTGTTTATGAAATGTCAGAAGTGTCATACAGTACATCCATATCTGCATTCGTGATAGTTTAAGTACATCTTTAGAATAATATTCATAAAAATTTTGTAAATACAATTGTTCAGTATGTATAATCTTCTTATAAAAAATTTGAATGAAAATACTTACGGAAACTTTAAACAATGTTACATGATTATAATATGTAGATATTAATATTGAACATTATGATTATTCTATGTACTTTCATGTTAAGTTTAGATTTAAGAATAACTTATTGTATTTCAAATTACTGTCATCAATATTGTAAATATCATTTTCTATGATAACTATGTTTTAGGTCTATGCTTGTCCCTTCAAGGGTTTAATGTCAAAAATGTTTGGCCCTTAAGGATTTCTAGTCGAAATATAGTAAATTAAATGCAGTTTTGCTTGTTTTATTTAAAAACATAAATAGCTGAAACCCTTTTTATGTCTCACTGCTGGGCTCGAGTCTCTCTCCACAACTGGAGGAGACCTAAACATACGCTACGCTGATCCCATACGGATTGGTGGAAATACGGGTTAGTAACCAACCCGTGTCCAATATTTTTAGACCTTCCACAAGGCCTCGGACAAACTTAAGTGACTATTACCCAACAACAACCATAAGCTACACTCCAGAGTTCTTCAAAAGGACCTTAATGATGTTTGAAGTCTACCAATCCGCATTTTACCAGCGTGGTAGACTACGGTCCGATACTTGGATTCCAAGATGCCCGTGGCCAGCAATGGAGTAGTAATCGGTGGATGATAATGTTTTCATAAACGGTGTTAACAAAGTTTTGCTATTACATAAAAATATCTCACGTCCCACACCACGGACGTGAGATATTTTTATGTAGTAGGAAGTGTATATGTAGATATTTTTATTTAGTAGTATGTGTTGACAGAAACGAATGTGTGGCCTTCGTATAAAATACCACCGCTTACCGCCAAGTTAGTTATTTGTCAAGTAAATAGCTTTGAGGACAGTGGGAATAAAGAAAAAATGTTACGGAGAGACATACAAATGTGTATAAACTTACTTAGTATGTATAGTCCTGCGGCTCGTTTAGATCGCAACCGATCTACAAAGGTACAACGTCGTTCGCGGTCGGAAGTCGGATGGTGTGCGCCTCCGTGCTTCGGAGGGCAGGTTAAGGTGTCGATCCTGGTTGATATCATTGAGTATCACTCGTTAAACCTTGACGGAGGTCGGTTGGTTTGAAAACATCCGACTAGAATTGGCCACTAACCCGTTTCTCCACCAATCAGCATGACGGTGGTTACTATACCGGTCTGACACGCAGAGGGTTCCGGGTTCAATTTCCGGCTAGGCAGATGTCTAAATGATAAATATTGATTCCTTTTCAGGGCCTGCGTGTTTATTTATCAGTTTTTTATGAGTTCATGGCACCTAGTGTGAGGTTATTAGTGTAGAAAGCGCTATTTTTGGACAACGTTGGAAGTTCGTGGTTCGAAGCTCAGGCTCAGGCCATAGTTCGCCATACTGACCAACTGCGATTTGTTAGACTCCTCATATTCTTGAAAACTTAGAAATGCAGGTTCCGTCAAAATGTTTTTTTTCGCGTGAACTTCTAAATAAGTTCCTTATATGAAGATAACCATAATAAATCGTGCTTGGGATTCGAACTCCTTACTCCCAACGTGAGAGACCCATACCTAACTACAAAGCTATCACATAAAAAAACGTAAAAATTGTGTATTGTATAAACCAACATATATATTCTATGTATGTAGATTAGCATATGTCCATAGGCACCCGTATCTAACCTCAAATACAACTTCTGTCTTAGGTAGGATTGAAGTCTTATCCGAGGTCGTACATCGTTGCGTTACTCCTCCCGAGGACTAAGATGGTCGCCTCGCTGTAAGTGTAGCTGACAAGCGCACCTCTCCAACCGGAACACAAGAAATGCTTCACGTCGGATTATAAGGGCAACAGTGGTATCTCCCTAAACGATCTATCATCAACATCGAATGCCGCATTGCTGGGCACAGGTCTCCTCTCAGAATGAGAAGGGTTACGCCATAGTCATAGTCCACCACGCTGGCCAATTGCGGATTGGTAGAATTCACACACCTTCGAGAACTTTGCAAAGAACTCTCAGATGTGTAGGTTTCCTCACGATGTTTTCCTTCACCGTTAAAACAAGCGATAATTAATCTCTAATAACGATCTAACAATGTTTCGGTTGCATGTTCTAAACATTGTTTAACCACAAACAAATCGTATATTTTCCGGCATGTAACAGATTAAACAGATTTCATATTCAGTGTCAATTTTCTACTATTCATGCAAATAGAAGTTTAAAGTGTTGTATACACAATTTACGTTGTAATTACACTACTGAAGTTAAGCTTAATTGATCCCGGAGAGACTAGAGTGGTGTGGACACAAGAGCGAGAAAATATTCCGTTTTTACCTACACTGTTTTTAACGTTTAATTAAATGTAAACATACATAAAATTTGTTGTTTAGATCGTATTCAAAACACGAGAGAGAGGTAAAACTGTTTGTATTTGTTCTAACTTATTCGTCGTAGTGAAATCTGTAAGCCGCGGCACAGTGGTCATATACCGATCCGCCACACGGTACCGGGGTTGATAACTCGGTTGTATCATCATCATCATCAAATCTTTGGACAACAGTCGTTAAACCTTGTCGGAGGCCTTGTGGAGGGTTTGAAAACATTCGACGCGGGTTGGCTACTAACCCGTATCTCCACCAAGCACATTGAAACAGCATAGTGGAGTATGCTCTAGGCCTTCCCCAGTTGTGGGAAGCTACCCATTCCCAGCAGTGGGACACAAAAAGACACCTTCACACAACTTCTGAGAACTTTACAAAGCACTCAGAAGTATCGGTTTGTTCACAATTTTTGCCTTCACCGTCAAAGCAATTGATAATCAATTTATAATACACGTATAATTTCGTATAAGGTGCGGCCGCGATTCGAACCCCGAACAGCATGACGGGCCCGAAATATAACCACTATACTATCACTGCTTATGGCGGTACTTATCATCGCTGTATAAGCTAGGTCATTAAAATTTGCTACTACATAAAAATATCTCATGTCCGTGTTGTCGTGACAGATGTGGATGCTGGACATTCGTATAAAACACCACTGGTTACCGCAAAGCTTGTTATATGTCAACTAAATAGCTCTGACGACAGTGGGAATTAAGAGAAAATGTTATGAAGAGACGTATAAATATGCTTAGAAAGAGATAGGTAAAATTGTAACGGTCCGCGTGGCGTTATCATGCCGATCTGCCACGCAGAGGGTTCCAGATTCGATGCCCGGCCAATTAAACATCGGAATGATGAATGAGTATATCTGTTCTGGGTCTAGGTCTTTGTATGTGTAGATGGCAATGGTTGTTTAAACCAACGAGAATAATGTTTTTATACATTCACAGAGCTTGTGTCCGAGTTTAGTATAATTTATTCCTGTGAATAAGCAGTCAGCCTAGTAGTAAGACTCCAGCCTCTCACACGAAGGGTCCGGGATTCGAACCTCACTCACACCTCTGTTTTTTTGATGCTACGTGCGTATCAAAAATGAATGATCACTTGCTTAAACGGTGAAAGAAAACATCGTGAGGAAATCTGAATGTTTTCTGTTTAGTTCTCGAAAGTGTGTGAATTTTCCCATTCCACGCTTGGCTAGCATGGTGGATTATGGCCTTACCCTTCTCTAAGAAGAGACCCGTGCCCAGCAGTGGGACAGTCACGTTGTCATCACAATGTTGAATTACTCTGAAACTGGCCTCGCTTCCCTACTATTTGCACGTTATATCTGTAAGAGGATTATCGGATAATATATTATTATATTGTATCGCATACCACCTTCGGATCAGATATACTGATAAATTGAATAAGATCGCAACCTGAGGTTCAGAGGTATCACGACCTGCACTGATGCAATTCACCTGATGGTAAGTGGTCAGTGCCGCCCATGGTTTGACCCATAACCATATGGTTACATCTGATATAAATTGTTTAGTCATAAATTGTTAGTAGGTTTAGGACTTCAGTCGTACCTCAGTTTGGCCACAGATGCATTGCTATCTCCCGCTGCTCGTTGCAAGCCTCGCGGTCGCAACTCTCCTTTACCACATCCTTCAAACTAGAAGACAGCGGTGTTAAAGAGCCGGGTTAACCTGCCTAACCCTATTTCTGTCCTATAACAGAAATTAAAAAGCAGAAATAGATGTGGCGATTGTCTCTAGATTCAGATTACAATGAGTTCTTTATGTACCACCTATATTTGATCCATCACTAATATTGATACTTATATCATTAAATAGATAATAAAATACACATTACCATATTTTATAACGGTAGAACTTAACCACCCAGTAAACAGTGGGGGTGGTGTCATACCACTCCCACTGTTTACTGGGTGGTTGAGTATATATGTATATATATTTGCGCATTATGTTGTGATATTTTAATTAATATTTTTATATTATGTAAAAATAATCAGTCACCGGGAATTGTTTATCTCTTGAGAACAAGCCCGGGCAAAAACAGAATCCTCGTGA
>DWKL01002393.1:0-12803 GCA_018249415.1 Phareas burnsi | reverse complement strand
GAACGGAATATCGAGGAATGTTATTCTTATTATTATGCCAATTATACACGTCTGAACTGCAATTTTGGCTCATTGTTTTTTCTTTATTCCTTTATTGCTTGTTAGCTAATGAATGTCAATAGGTAATTACTATTATTTGTATAATTATTAGTATTAGAATAGGTAATAGTGGTCCATTATATGATGTTTTGTTAGAAACGAATAGTTATGGTTAACATTAAGTTTTATTCGGTTTTGTAGAACATGTGAGCACCATCGTGTAATTGAATGCCCATTAGGTTTACTTTATGAATGGTTAATGAATCGTCATTATCTCCAAACGATCGCCAGTTGGTACCTCAAATAAAAAATATGTTTATTGCTGTTTTCACGAGAATAAAACTGGGGTTATTGCCCTGAAACAGTATCTCCCCTACCACTATTTATGTGAAATATGCTAATGTTCGACTGTAAAACCATTGTTCAACGCTCCACATGTTTTCACGCCTGAAATAATGTTCATTTTATGTCAACGATGCATTAGGAGTAAAGAAATCGGGGGATACCCTTGTTTTTAAATGTTATTATTATTGTACCCAGGTGGTCTATTATTGTACTTATTTATCATACATGAGTGTTGGAGTCGAGTATGTATTTTATCAACAAGCGCTTGATTGTAACTGATTCTGATTGGTACCTATCTTGATGACTGACGTGTATATTGCTTTCGTAAACAGATCTATTGTACTGCACTAGATAACAATGCCTATGTATATGTTTAAAAAGTAAAGTAGAGTCTTATATAATATGTTGGAGACATTTACTATGTATTTCTGTGTACATCTATTTATAATTCTAGAGATTATGGTATAGAAAATTAGCAATTTAGTGTTGTTTTAATTAAAACCTACAAATGAAATGAAAGTATTTTTAGTGATTTTGAAATATTGCGCATTTCTATCGTATAACCCTATTATGAATTGTTTGTACGACTTAACGAAATTTAGCAACTGTTGCTTAATAAAATACATTTTATTTAATGTCTATGCCAGTATAAAAAAATGTGACTATAACATGGGATGAACTGCGGGCTGTTGCTCCGAGAAGCGTTTAAGAGCATCACGCAAGGGAAGCACTGGTGCGTTCTTCTAGGATGTCGGACTTTTTCTACATGCGTAAAAAGCTCATATAACCTCATCTTACTTCCAAATGGTCGGGTATCTCTGAAAATTTCCTCCCCTAAACAAAAAAGGCCGACGGTGCTGTTTATCATTGGTAATAAATCTTCGAAATGTGTTTGGGACAGTCGCAAGGTTGCCATGCCGTTCGTACACGGTGAATATTTAATATATTTATACCCGTACCTGTTGACGCGAGTCGCGACGTACTCTGTTTGCTGCCAGCCAGAGACTCTCCACTACGGATTTGTTATATTCCTCGTAGATTAATAGTCACCTATGATATTCATGCGGACAAAACTTGGCGACTAAACCTTTGACTTTAATCTTCGTCGAGGATTTGGCAATATTTATTCTTGATCGATAAATTGAAAGATCTTATCCGAAGTTAATTAAGTGCATCTCGAAACCATCATCATTTTATATTAATTATTTTTTTACTTGAAAATTACTTTGCCAAAGCGCGGCTTTAAACTGCCTACATATATGGAAACAATATGTTAATTTAAATTTTCATTTTCAAAAGCGTGATTATTGTACAGCCAACGATTTACGTGTAATTGTTCCGTTTTGTTTTTAGTGCGCAAATAAATACAACCACTCTTTTATTTCAGAATGTATTAAAAATCTGCATGAACACTAGACAATAGACAGTGTATTAAAACAACGGAAGTTTCGATACGCTAGTGTTATATTGCAGACCATTTTTGTTTTCATATAGACTCTTTAGATTGCTTTGTTTTATAGGCGTATCATCTACTGTTTTACCTTTGACTATTGCGTGCTTTATCTAAAGTTTTTATATTGTTTATAGGACGCTCTTTGTTATTATTATTCTAAGAGGCTTTAATCTATGGGACTTTATCCAATGTTGTTGTTTTATTTCATTATTATAGTTTATACTTGAAATTTACTACTAAAGTAAACTAGTAAATAGGTGGAAGAGTGGTGTATTACGGTTGGAGAGTTGCGGTTGTTAGGCACCCTTACGGGCGAGGCGACCATCTTCGTCCTCAGGAGTGGTGATGTATCTACGTTAATACGTACTGTAGGCTGGCGTTCATACGTTTGTACGTATTGGACTGTAGGCCTGTCTACGGTCATCCTCAGATACGGCTACAGTTCAGCTCGAGGTTGGATGTGGGTGTCCATGGAGTGTACTGACCGCTTAACATCAAGTGGCCTAATCGTTTAGTGTAGTTCATCTTCTGTTCACACCGCCACGCCTATAATATTCGTTTCCATACTCGTAGTATTTTCGTAGTGTGTTTACAAAAATATATTCAAATATCATTTATTTTTCAAAATTAAATTATCTATCTCTCTTATTGACTTAGTATCTTGAATTTAACATGATTAGATTTTTTGTAGTTGTAAAAAAATATCCAAAGTACAGAATTCATAGTTAACTTAAGATTAATGTTTATTATTATATCATAATTTAAGATAGTTTTCTGTCGCTAGTCCTTCATATACCACATATACGATAACTTGTAAAGTTTGCAGGTCCAGTCTAACAGTAGTGTCGTTTTTACTATTTTCAAAGTAGGAAAAGCACAGGTGTTGTAAACTTATCTTTAGATTTACCAGGAAATAATAGTACTATCTGTTTTGTGCCGATTCTTTATTATGCCTAAAACATATTCCGAAACAGTAATAGAAGAGTGTAGTTTTTTTGTTCTTTCCTATCTGTTCCGAAATAACGTGTTTTCTACGTACTCAATTTTGAAGCTGGGTAGGATTCGGAGGCACTATCGCTCTATTTCTGTCTTATAACAGAAAAAGAGAGACATACTCGACGCTTTCCAACTCGCAGAGGTAGCAAAGAATCTGTGGTTGATTACAGATAAAATTTCAGTCCGATTCGTGATTCATTACAAATGTCCATGGACTGCAGTGCCTATTTATCCTCAGGTGGACACAATGCTCGCTTGTAACTTCAATGCTATGAAAATATTCGAGTAATATTTGCTGAGTTACTAAAGTAGACTTTCGCTTCTATGTCCTAGTAGCACTTTGTTACTAAGGTAATAAAAAACCTTGAATACACATGAATATACTAAGTGATTGTTAAAAAAATATAAATAAAATCTGTTTGATTGTTCCGAAATTATGATATTATAATACAATAAAAAACACTAAGAATCTTGATAACTTGGATAGATAAATCAACACGCAGCGTTAGATAAACCACGTGTAGGCATGTGAACATTTTCCTAAACGTATAGCAAATTTGAATAAAATAAAAGTAATATATACCCACATCGCGAGAGTGCGCAATTAAGCCAAGAAAGGCTTTATTATACGGACGCGAGGTTTCATTAACTCAATTCGGTCCTAAGTACTACATTATGTCGGAAGCCGGCGTTATCTTCGTTGGCGACATTTATCTTCTGAATGTGTGCCGGTTACGGACCTTCCGTATCACTCGGTTCACTCCGTGTCGCCCTCGGCACAAGTTGATATGGACGATTCCGTAATTTTGAAACTTCAGATGCAATGACACTTAGAACTAAACACCAAAATTTGCTATATCTCTGGATAAGTAGGGATCGCTGCAAAAGTTTTGCTTCTTTTAAGAACGTTTTCAAGTTCCCTGCCTTCTTTCTAAATTGAATGTTACGAGAAATCATATGATCATACAATTCAATAAACCAAAGGTCCTGAAGGATGTCTTAAAAACATTAAAGGTTTGTCCTTTGGTAGTATGATGTTCTCTTTTTAATGCAATTTTATAATCAGTATTGAATTAGCGTTAATCTTAACAGCAACTCGAAGGTACAATAATGCATATTGTCGTTTTCTTTAGTTCATCAGCGGTCGATCGTACCAGCGCATCGTATTCTCGGTTCCAGTTCGACTGAGCCGTGTGACCGAATAGTGCGATTTATTTATCGTTGACATTTGCCCTGCCTCTTACTTTATTCCACCGACTTGCCAGTTATCGCCATTCAGTGACAAATACGTAATTTAGTATAGTATTGACCGAGGACGCTTCAATAGATAATCTTTTATCTGACTATTAAATAATGAGCCTTCGGCCGCGCAAGCCGTCGGTCACTTCTCCTCGCGCTAGTGTGCTGTCAGCCGCGTACTTCGCCATATCTCACTTCCTCCATCTTGGACAAGAGCCATTACGATTTAACTCACATTTCCTAAAATGTGACATTCAGATGACTAGAACCTTCCAGATGGACCAATTGTGCAATGTTCACGGAGATTCGGATTTTTAGTGCCGGTAAAAGTGAAAAGTGCCCACTTTAATGAACCTTAGTTACAAATGCCCAAAGAGTTTAATGTTTACAAATTCAAATAAATGTTAAGAATGTGCTAAATTTTGTCGTGCTTGAAGTTTTGGCAAGCGGGCGATGAACATGGTGCGAGCCAACATGCTACAAATAAAGGTGATTGTTGATGTTTTGTATTTACAGTGGAACGAGAGCGTTTTTTATCAATAAGCGGTAACTGTCTTTTACGATACGGGACATAGTAGTGATTACATTGTTTCGCTACATGGAAGTCTTTGTTTTGGTATTTAAGAACTCCAGCCGTTTAATGTTTGGAAACATTTAATATTTCACGCAATATTCCCCTTGTTTAATTTTCGAAGAAGTGTACATCGAACATTGCTCCCGTGTCGTCGGCTTAGCCTTAGCCCAACCGGTGGGTAGATCATTTAAGCGAGAGCTAACATGTTATGTTACTGCTGATGATTATTGCTTTTTATTTTTGTTGACTTTATTTACTTTGAGAATGACGAAAATTCCTCTAGCGTTAAGAATATTTTTTTTGTTACGAAGTAAATAGATTATTTGCACAGGTGTCTACGTGTATTTAAAATGAAGAGCATGTACATTGTTACACATCAATGTTTGACGTTTTTATTTAACCGTTTCGTATAATTAACAAACTGTGTACATCTTCATTACTTCGTTACACAATGTAAAGATAATAAATGTTATATCTTTTGAGAATCTAATGTAGTGTACAATCATTTATCTTAATTACAAACGCTGAATATTCATGTTTGCATTTAGTATTGTTTTTCACATCTAATAAATAACCCTTTTATCTTTTTCTTATTCTTTGTCTCTGACTCTATTCTGATATAATATACTCACTGGCTATTTATTAAAAATGATTTATCTCTCACACCGTCCGTGCTATTATTTTTCGAAGCTTGTTATTTATTGTAATTCTTGACGTAGCTGTTAATTTAAATCAAGACTTGTTGCTCGTTGGCACTTTGTTAATTTTAAATATGTCCATATTATTCGTACATGGAGTTTGGCAATTTTCCATCGCGTGCTGGAATTTTTTTTTTTGTTTTTTAATTATAATCTATTAAAGTTTACTCCCAACGTTAGGTGAAATTATCTAAAATCCGGGTGTATTTTAGGTAATTTCAGCCGACTTTGTCGATACCATATTTTCTATACAACAATTATACAATATTTCTGGTTACAACCAAACTATGTTTTGTCAACTTGCTATTCATATTTCTCGTATTCATTATCATGTACTTAGTCTTTATTATTGAGTATTAACTTGCAACCTTTACCTCCTGATAGCCTGAGTGGTACACTCAGAATATTATACTATGTATTTCACTAGCACTAATTTACAATATTTGATCAAGAAGTTCTGAGATATTGTAAGATAATTTCTGAATTACTCAATAAGGAAAATCAGGTTCGCCCTGTTGTTGTATGTATATAGTATAAGGATGGTTTACGATATCTCTGGTTTATTACACCGCATTTACGTTATGTTTGCTTATTGTATTATCTGAAAAGTAATATATTAAAGAAAGCAAATAAGACAGTTGATTCAGTAGTCGGCAATATTCGTTATAAGATTAAATGGGTTTATCTTATCGGCGTGAGGCAATACCTTCCCGATTCAAGATTAAAGTAGGTGAAGGTCAGTAGACTTCTCATGGGTAATATACAAAAGTTTTTGAAAGTCCAATCCTGGAAAAATTATGGTTGAAATGAACCTGAATGGGATATATTAAATAACTTAGATTGTAATACAATACTTTCCTTTGGACAAGAGGCGTTTTAATTAAAATAGTTATAATTAATGTTAGTCATATAAAATAATTTGTTGTTTATCATACAGGTAAACAGAAAACACTAATGTCTTGTATATACGGTTGTCCATCTGTTGCTAGCGAATTTCCATTTAAAAAGTTATAATGAATTGCAGCCCATATATTATGAACACCAATACATGTTGCAGTTCTAGCTGAAGTTGCAGGAGCGTTGCTACTTCTGTGGGCTAAGTTACTGTATTACCATATACTTCGAGCTTTTAAGCGTTAGTATTGATGCGATACGATGTTGATACGACTCAATGTGAGTTTTACCACCTTTAAAATGTTCACAATAAGACTTCAGAGCGGGTAGACTGAAATAGGCGATAGAGAGGGTTATTAGAAATGACTGATTGACTAACGATCGACGACCCATTAGTTTATTTTCCATCTCCTTGCCTCATTACGGCTGCCCCAATTGTACGTGGAACCGACTTCGCGGTACTCCGGTGATAACCACCCCACTATCGGTCCGTGACCCCGAGTTATTTATTCTACGACTCTATTAATATCGACTATCGGAAATTATTTACAAGTTTTCATTGTGATAAGTCGATGCGTTGGAGTAAACGAATTTGATTCTATTGAGGCATGTGTTAATCCCAATTTTACAGTAGTGTGATAGCCGCAAGGGTGGATATGCGTTGCGAAGGTGGTAGACGACCACAGCGCCACCATCGGCGTACCTAGGAATACTTATGCAGTATGGCAGTCGTGTTAGGTGGTGAGGCACATATAGTAGTAGATCTGATAAAGATGCGTTCTAACTTAGTCCTCAGTCGTATTTGATGTAACTTGTGCTTATCGACGGCAGTGACCACTTAACATCAAGTGGGCTGAATGGTCGTTTGCTTTCGTTACGTTGTTGAACAATATGAGTATATACTTTTTAGAGGTAGTAAAACGTTAACATTTCATCCGGTCCGTAACTTTATTTTCTTACAAAATACTATGAATATGGATATCATCTCGAGTTTTAAAGAAGTTCAAGGAGAATAATTTATTTCATGCATAATAATAATGTATGCATATTTGAAGGTTATAGTTGAGGATTCTTAAAGATGATGAAAGACTCGTCAGTCATTGTAGAGGAAACCCATTGTATAGTTTGTTCTCTTGTTCACTTTTCAGACCTGATATATTAACGGTAAGTATATAATATGATAGAAAAAATATATTTACTATATGTGCAGGTGGAATAAATATCTTCCTTTTGTCTACTCGAACAAATTTACGGGTTTGGAGTTAAGTGTTCTAGAATTAGATATAGTGGATTACAAAGTAATTATTTCTTGTTGTTTGAGCACATTTACACAATGAGATGGCGCTGCCAAGATCCATTTATCGAAGGGGGACAAAGGCATTAACCCTGAGTTACAAAAACTAATATACTTAAAAAAATTTGAAATGATTATTAAAGGCATAACAAACCGCGATTAGCCAGAAATAATAAATTAAGACAAACTCCTTTTATTTTGAGAAGTGCCTCCTGTTCCCCTCATCTTGATAAAGATATGTTATGTGCATTTAGTGCAAATAGTCAGTTTTATCGAAATAGGTGGTAGAACTATAGTTTGTCTGAGGAGATACCATCGCCGCCATCAAAATCCGCCGTGAAGCAAATCTTATGTATCGGTTGGAGAGGTGCGGTTGGCGGACATGCTCATAGTGAGGCGACCACCTTGATTCTCAGGAGTAGTAACGCATCTACTTACGACCTTACACAGGACTTCAGTCCTATTTGATGTTAGTGGGTGTCCATGGGCTGCAGGGACCACTTAACATCAGATGGCCTGTACGGTCGTTTACTTCTCGTACATAACAAAAAGATACGAATTACATTTTCCAGTGTAACTTCCATGAATTCACTACAATTTTACTACAAGGCTGCTGAGTTAGTAGAGAAATTCGTACTATGAAGGTAGTGACATCGTTGCACGTTGTGTTACAATATTTCTTGATTTTTTCATGTAATGGAAGAAACAAAGGAGCAAAATGAGGAAATAGCAAAGTAGGAATGAAGCCTCGAAAAATAGAATTTGTTTAACCACGACTATCGAACCATAAAGCAGCAGCTTACACCCTTGTTATAAGTTGGTAATAAGTGTAGCTGGTGTCGCCGCAGTCATACTTTAAAGAGTTCTACTATGTTTAAGCGTATAAATCTGAATCAAGATGCGACAACTAGCTTAACATTGATTGCGGCAAACGCACGTGCGAGCCGTACGTGTGTGTGTGCCGCCGGACTGGAACACACCTGTTGTGTTGCGCGCCGCACGGGTGGATTGTTTCGAATATTAGTCGCCACAGTCCAAGTGTTAATAAAACATGGAACATTACTCAAATCAAAAATCTTTCATCTGTTCGTTTATTCTTGCTTGCAGGAAAAATGATTGCTTCGTTTACAGTCTTTTACACATTTCCAATAACGAGTCTTTGGAGAGGCAAATAACATTCCGTAGTTGACTAATGGGACTTACTTAAAACTTCCCAAAAAATAGCCTACGTAATGCTGTTACGTCACACCCGCAAACTGGCATTATGCCAAGGGTTCTTCCCCTGGATTATAACTTTTCCACCCTCTGTTAGGGCCCAATTTGCGATGTGTACTGAAACTTTATGCAAGGAATTTTTTCAGCAAAGTACACTTTATTTCTCTAGCGTAAGCCTCAATTTTACTTGTAAAGCGCAGTATGGTAAACCACGGATCCAACGTGCCTTTAGCAGTGAACATGCTGTGAAGTTGCGTATAACGGAAGCATAGTAATTTGTTCAGGATTTTGTGACTTTAGTCTGATGTATTGTATTTGAAGCATATTTTTGTACAAATTCATTCATGGCTGATATGCTTTGTTATCTGTTTGAGTGGGTTTAGAAAATTCTGAAATGTTTTGTCTTGAATACTTTTAAGTTCTCATCATGACCTATGATATCGGTTGTCACAAGATACAGGTTTTAAAATATAATGTATTTCATAATAGTTACTTTTTATTATCAAAGTTTAAATATTGGATTCCATTCTGTCTGGTGATTGTGTCTTTTTGCTATTATTATTATTATGATTTTTTATGTGAGAAGAGAAGCAAATGAGCTGATGTTAAGTGGTCACTGCAGCCCATCGACACCTACATTAAATAGCACTGAAGTCCTATTTAAGGCCATACATAGATGCGTCACTATGCTTAAGGATTTAGATGGTCGCCTCTCTGTAAGTACCCGGCAACAATACCTCACCAACCGAAACAACATTTGATCCACGACGGATTGTGAGAGTGGCGGTAGTACCTCCCCGGACGAACGATAGTTCTACCATCTAATATAAACCGTTTTGATTTGGTTTCTTAAAAATAGGAATAATTTGGTTATGTGTACATATTGGGTTTTATCTTTGTCATACTATTTTAAAATTGTTTTAGATGTCCATTTCCGTAACAACTGCAATTTTATAAAAATCCTTATGACAATTAAAAGTATATGCATTATATGGTGGAGTAATAAAGATGTCTGGGTTGCAGACGCATGTAATCAGCGAGTTGCGTTCAGTTTGGTTTTCTTTAAGAAAAATTTATTAAAAACCTAACAAAGAAAATAAATAAAAAGCAATCTTTACCCACCTCTTCTAGTTAGCTTAAGATTTCCCTTACAATCCAAAAAAATAAGTTCCGAAGCTGGCTGTGGTATCTAAATTGTTATGGATTTTTTAAATTATTGTTTTGTTACAAATTCAAACATTATCCTCCTATATTATTTCTTAGGCTGTAACGTATGATTTCTTGGTGATCACGCCGGGTTCGTCTTAGCTCCCGATGCCCGCTTGTTGCAGTTGTCAACAAGTTAACGAGCGGTAAACGAATAACGACCTGTTGCGATTGTCTAAAATAGTCTAAATGGATAATGGGGAGTAAACAGTGGCGGGTCACGCGCCTAGCGCCGGCGTCGTTGTTACCGTTTGATTCGTATGAGTGTTTATTTTTTTATAATTTATAATTATTTTGATAATCTTTTGATTACCTTTAAAAATAAATAAATAGATAGATATAATAGTGTATTTTTTTAGTGAACTCATTTTTCACCTAGGTTAGTCTTCCTTATTGCTGACTTGGATACTGATAAAATTTTTATCATAAATTTGACAGGGCATGTATTCTGTTTTAAGTATGGCACTTAGAATGTTAATTACTTATTGATGATATTTTTTTCAGTAACTTAATGTTTCATTATAGGCGTGTGTAAAATTTTCAAAATCTGGTCAATAACTCTTTTATTCACATAAAATCGTCATCAGTATGCCAGCTGACAAACTCATTTAATTACCTGTTAAAAAAAATTCCTTCCCATATATTCCTATAAATCAGTCAAATATCAGATTAAGCTAAATTAGGACGTTTTGTCTAGTCTCGACTGATAGTAACTTTATCCCTGTAATAAATGACCCAGAAGTGGCATTCGGACGCGGAGCATCCATCATTCGCTGGGAGCACTAAATCGTTAACCGCCTGCCGACCCATCCATCAATTTCGTGAATTATATCATCTTTTAATATGTTTATAATTTCAGTACAAAGAAAAACAAAGTGATTACCGTACAGGAAGTAGACTTATTTTTACCTTTTTCAGACCTTTGGAATTTCTGCAGTTATAACGTTAAAGTTTCTTGTTTCTTTCTTAACATTTTCAACGTGTTCAAATTTCAATCTTAACAAAATGTTCCTTAAAACTAGCCAAACATATTAAACATTGAAACGAATTCATTATTTTCCGGGAACGTCTGACGATAAGAAATTGGGCTTTTACTCTTTCAAATGATATTAATAAATAATTTCAATGAAATTAGTGTTAATAGACTAATATAATATATAAATTAATTTATTCGAAATGTGTGTATGTCTCTCTCCCTCACATGCATGTCGAATAGATTCACTTATATATTATTCAATAAAAGTTTTCACATGTATGGAGGATATTTAGCCATGAAAGTTATACCGTAATTTTTACAAAATATGCTTTGATATATGTATAATAAACGAAGTGAATCTAGATGTAATGACATAGTTATATAAAATGGACATAAAAGTAAAGAACGTCGAGACAAAACACATTTCAGCTGCAGTAATCAAGTTATCTTTACGGGGCGGTGCTAGGTGGATGGGAACTGAAATGCAAACGTTGGCGCCGGCGTGGTGCTGTGTCGGCGGGCGAAGTTCCTGTTCATTTGCATACATGTACTAAAAATCTAATGGAAAGGAGCGAACCGTTTATGGGCATTTATAAACCTAACTTATCGCATCAATTTCTGGTATTTACTAGCTTTGGCTAGCAACATCTCCCGTAATGAAAACTATGACTTTTGCTGTTGATAATTTCTAATTATTTTTGACGACAACTTATTCAATATTCCATTTATTTCAACAGAAGATAGACACATTTAGTTGAACTTGCCCTTACTTTATATAAAAATGTCGGTATCTATCTGTCGGTAAAGTTACATATATTATATCATATAATTGTGTTCAGGCACGTTTTTCTTTATAATGTTATTTTTTTTTTACTTTATTTAATAAATATAATTTATTTTATTGCTATACCTCAAAATACTTCATATTTTAAAAAGTCTTGCAGAATAACAATGTTACACTTCAAGTCGTTCGTGCCTTAACGAGAGAATCACTTTTCACTGCCAGGGTCAGATCTACAATTGTCATTCCTGTCCGTTCCCATGCTGGCGGTTTGTTGGCAAACATTCCGCGTATTTATATCAGCTGACGTAAACACACGCAGTCTGGATGATAGCCAGTCTGTTCACGTCAGCGTGCACACCTACTGCTCATATGGCGATTGGAGAACACGCATTTTAACTACATCCGAAAAATGCTGTTTTAATTTTACCTGTTTTCCTTCAGGATATTAATAGGGATAGAACTCTCGCTCGTGGAGCGTAGACTTAGCTGTGATATATCTCTGTCGCAAAACCGCAGTGCTTCTTCTATTATGTTCAGTGTGAAATTGCCAATTAGTATTATAGGATTAATAATAAATTATCTTTTTCCTAAGTTGCTATGATTTGCTTAGATGTACCAACCTATGGTATTGGGAACATTTTCCTTATTATTACATTTTTAAGTTAATATTAACGGGTAAATTAATTATGTAACGGGTATTCTCCGCACGCGGTATTTTAATTGCCGATATTTTGACCCAGATGAATGAATCGTAGTCACGGCGAAACTGGGGTATCGCGGAGGAACTATGGACAAGCACTAGTGGTAGGTTAGTCTACCTATCCTATGTTTAATTCGTTTTTCTTTTTGGTATGACATATCACGACACACCACACTGCACACACCACACCAAACTTCAGTGCACAACGTTTTTGTTGTGCACTGAAGTTTGCACTACTTGCGCTGAATTCCACGTTTGCGCTAACTTAAAACTATCTTCTCTGTTAAAGTTCCTAGGGTGTTTTTAGGTCTCTATTGTCTTTCTTACTAAACATGAAAGTAATGGCATTCAGTGAAGATCAACTGAGGTTCGTGTAATTCAGTTTCTCCC
>DWKL01002392.1:0-12803 GCA_018249415.1 Phareas burnsi | reverse complement strand
AATGTAATTATTTATCAGTAATAGATTGAATAAATGTAATTATTTATCTGTAATAGATTGAATAAGTGTTATAAATAAAATGACGTACCCAGCGCGGGCGTGAGCGGCGAGGAGAGCAGCGCGGAGACGGCGGCCTGCAGGAACAGCATCGCGGAGTGCGGCACCGAGAAGGGCTGCGCGAACGCGTGGAACGCGCTGCCCCACGTGATCTGCCACGGTGCTATGTACGTCACTACGAACTGGATCTGCATATGAACCACATATGTCCATGTATCCTTTGTTAAATAGCGATCGCGGTCCAGCCCTTGCGTATTTTGTGCCTACCGAAAATTGCCGTCGCAGCAACAATGTACCAATAATACAACAACTGACAGTCATAAAAGTTAACCTCATTTAATATAATCAAAAGGGAATTTTCCGCGTAGTTTTTAAGAACTATTAGCAGTTAATTTTACTAGTAATCATTCGAATGGACTAGATGAGGTTACTCCGTACGATTTTTATTTTTAAATTAAGATCAACACTGTTTTATACTCTGGACTTTATTTTCTCACGTAAGTGATTTTTATCTTCTTTGAGAATAAATTCTTTATATCTGTAAGTGAAGGTGCACCCTATTGTAAATTAAAGATATAATCGATTACTTATGTATTAATCGCGCGCGTATTGGCTGTGCCCACCAGCCAGAAAAGTAAATTCGTAACGAGCTCGGGAGGGATTGTATGAGGGATAAATTCATGTTAAATATTCAGTACTTTTTCGCTGACGCTACTTCGCTCAAGACTTCCAAATTTGATTTACTTTGACAATGGTGCATCTTAGTCTTACTTTGCGCGGATTATAATTGTACAAAGTCCATAATGACAAAAACAAAAACACCAAAAAACATTTCGATTCACCAATAAATTATTGATACATTCACAAAATAGAATATCCCGTCAGTTTGTTTAAGCCAATTTTTCCAATTCTTGACATTTAGATGATGGACAAAACCATAACTCCAGAGCCTGTCACAGTAGACGTCACTAAATAATCCTGCATCATCAGGCTGTTTCAAATTATCTTTATCATCAAAAAGCTTATATTTATCGAAACCAAAAATGACTGAAAATAATAAACTCCTAAATCCTGGCTGAATTAGAAACAGCGAATACGGCTCTCAATATTTACTGGTGTTTCTCTAAAGGCAAAGTTTGACTCACCTTGAGTAAAAACTCATACACCTTGCTGAATATGATCGCAGTGATGAAGTAGTCCACGAGGAAAGTCTCCGAGACTTTCTGACTGCTGAGGTCCCTCTGGAACAGCAGCACCGCGAACACCACTATCAGGTACTGGCTGTCCGGCTCCGAGTAGGCGTTCCTCAGACCTATAATATATATTGGATAATAAATTGTATTTAGCCCTCGCTAAAGGATACCGAATCATTACTATTCTTGTTAACATAAGAAGTCAAAGATTCAGGAGACAAGATATTCAGGAGAGATCAGTCCATCTAATTTAAATGGGCTCTGAGGCGTAAGTACATCTGTAATAAATCTTAAACAGGACCATGTCCTAGCTGAAATCTACCACAGGTGTGTTACTCACTCCTCAGAAGTAACTCATTAGATTGCCGGGCGCGATATGGTCCTGTAACCTGCAACTCGACTAGATTAGATTCTTTCACACCGCACGCGCCACTGAGCGCTCACAGTTATGATGTACCATTATTGCTTGGGTGCTCTCTGTGAAGGGGTAAGTCAGTCGATCACATTGCCTAAGTACGGATTAGTTAAACTTAACAGACTTTAGGGAACTTTACGGAGAATTCTCAAGCAGTAGGTCATGACGCCGTAAATTCCCGCTAAATCAAGTGATAAATGAATTGCCCAGCTTCGCAAACAAATGTTGAAATCCACTAACACTTAAGTGCGCAGACGCATATGATGAGCGCGCCGACGGTGTCGCCGTACTTCTCCGCGATGGCGGGCGCGTCCGTCGTGGTGGCCGCGATCACCACCGCCGGGTACAGCACGTTGCGCTCCAGGAAGCACAGGTACACGAATATCTGACGAAACACCGGGCGTTGAGGTAAAGTTTACGGAACACGTTTTATGAAAAGCACTTAAGCTGATATAGAACGCAATATATGATTATAAGCAGTAAAGATATTGAAATATCATAAAATATGTGAACATATGAAAGCGATTCATGAATTTCAGGGAACCGAACACGTGACCTTATAATCCACGAAATACCCAAACAGATGCCTGGGAGTATTGATATTTGGGAGAGCAAACTAGAGGAGAAAACTGGGTCATCTGCTTTTAAATGGTCACTGCAGTCCCCTGGACACCCACAACTAGCCTCAGACAGGAACTGAACTGAAGCCCTAACTGAGGTCGTAGATGCGCACTGCTCCTGAGGACTAAAATGCCCTATAACTACACCTCTTTGACCGAAACAACAATAGCTCCACGGCAGATTGTGAGGAACTAACGCTTCGGTTGGACAAGTTCTAACACCTATGATGGAAGTCGCATGTAGACCACGTGACGTTGTATACTACAGGTTCATGATTAAAGAATTTAATGATGCATGAGGTATCAGAAAATATCGTAATGTCTGTCGTAAAGTGTATCTGAAGAATCCAGAAAGCGTTTTGTTTTGAAAGCATAATTCTTTTACCAGACAATCTATTTAGATTAAGAGATACTCAAGTGAAATTCCGTCATGGCATTGCATCACGGATATTATGTTCTCCTAGTATAAAAAGCTTACTTTATAGTATAAAAAGCTTACTGTCTTACTTAGTCATGATCCCTTCTCATACGTCATCGGAGATTTGTGGAACCATATTTGACGACTGAATCGTCAAGAAAGTGGATCGAAGGAGCAGGAATTAACAACTAAATACCTTTTCAAAACACATCAGTCTTGCGGGCTCGGTGACCTCGAACTGAGCGTGTTCGTGCTGCTTCAGCACGGGCCCGGCGAGGCACAGCCAGGGTTGCTGCTTGCGGAGCTGAGGTATGACGTAGTGGAGCACCCAGCCCAAGATCCCCGCTATTATCCACAGCGCCTATGGATAAAAACGATTTTATTTGTAATTAACACAACTTACTATTAGTACAAGAAACATCAAGTTGAGGATTGCGGTGTGTATCAGTTGTTGCACGATATTGGCAGTTAATCAAATTTCATATAAATGGTCGCTGTTTCTAGATTTCTATGTAGAAATATAGATTTTCCATACTAATATTCAAAATCAAACCTCGCGCGCTAGCCCGTGGCTACCGGAATCACACGATAAAGCACTCGATAATATGTTTTAATTTTAAATATATTTTGGTTAAAATTTTGAGTATATATCGTATTTCGAACTTTCGTACTGCTATTAACTGGAACATTCGAAATGTTCAGTAACTTTTATCCCACGATAAGAAAATGATCTTTTGAAATATGAGTATAAGTCGTGTGCAGGGAATTAATTTCCAAAAATCCTTTCTAAGCGTTCATCTACGTTATATAAGGATTTTCTATGAAACATTTTGTGTTTCTAAACCCACCGGTTTAAGCTCCGCTTTATCTGTCAGTCACGTCCACTTCACAGTTTTATTAAGTAGTTTCGTTGTATAGTATAGTGGTGTGTAAGTTTGTATAAAATAGAGCCATATTCATATTGTAGCACATTTATGTAATATTTCTATGATTGTTGTACGAAAGAACTTACCGTATTAAGTTGCGGTCTGAGTGTCGTGAACACGGTGGTGCAGTGCAGTGCGAACACGAACAAACCGAGGAACGTGCACACTATGAGATCATTCTTGAGCCTCGCGTTGACGGTCGCCTGCAGCTTCTTTGGTAACGGATCTTCCATATCTTCATCAGTCTTATCAGTGCTCTCCTTATTCGTATTGGAATTCAGAGTGTTAGAATCACGACTTTTATCTTCGGTTTCATTCGGATCAGCTTTTAAGGACGACGTCGAGTTCATCGTGTCTCCGCGAGGATCCATCTTCAGTGAACTAACGCTTGACGTCTGAGATCTTTTCTGAGTCTTCGCGATGTTTGTCTCCGAGCTAAAGTTTATCTTCGACGCCGAACTGCCAATAGAGTTCTGCTTCGAAATGTTGCTTTCTGAATTATTCTTCTTGTCTTCCGTAAGCGTATTTGGATCAGTCTTATCCATGTCTGGAGCGCATTCAGGGTTATGTACTATATACAAGTCGGGAGGAAGTAAGTGCTTCTTTATTAGATTCCAAATCAGGGTGTAATCACTAGCGCTCCTGCTTAGATGATACGCGATCGGCACCAACATCCCGCAGAATATCGAAAACAAAATATTATGTTTCTGGTGTTGGGATTTTTTGCCTTCAATCAAACCGCTATACGCGAAACCGTACAAAGCTCCAATAGCTGCTACGGAACGCACGACACAGTACACAGCAGCACTTAAACTACTCGTCGCATTCCCACCGAACACGTGCATATCAATCTGCTCTAATAAATACATAAGAAAGGTGTTCACTTGAGGAAAAAGACCTAAACTGAACGCCAATGGAAAAAATAATAGGAACTTTGATAGAATCTCTTGGATAACATATAAAAAATCTCGTTCATTCATCTCGAACCCGTATATCGTTATCGGTTTACTTTCGCCAATGCTACGTCTGGTTCTTGTCTGAGAATCATCAGTTGGAGTGATTTGCTCGAGCTGACTGTGGACAATGCATAATATCGCTGAGCATATGCAAAAATACACAGGTCGAGAGAAGACAACCATCTTGTTGAATCCGTGCACGGGCGACGCTGAATCAGGTTGGACGCTTTTTAATAGCGAGTACTGACTTCCAGCCATTATGAAACAGAACCAGAAGGCATAAATGTCCCGATAAAAGCCCAAATTTAAAACCATAGAGCCCAACACGGCAACAGTCACAGCGAGCATTATCGATATGAAGGTCTCTTTGAACGTTAAATTTCTGTCGAAAAGTGCCATGAGTTTCAGTCTATCCATCGTTACCTTGACTTCAAAATATTTTGACAGCTTAAATTTGTAGTAGCTTTTCTGTTTTGGCTGGTTAGCTTTTTCTATTTTGTCCATTAGTTTAGATAATTTATTTCTCATATTGATATCTACACTTTCTTCACCTATAGAGGGCATGAGGCTTGGTATATGAGCTGAAGTGGTTTCGGCCTGCTGCTGGGCTTGTTGTTGCGCCCTTTGCTGATTCATTAAAAAGTTGATATGCATGCTGGGGAGGCCCATCCTGGATTGTCTTTCTGCTTCTATTTGTTCTAATAAACTATCAGTGACATATGCAACAGGTGATCGAGGTTGGTCGGTGTGTGTTCCAGTTCCTCCGTCAAAGACGTAAAAACGTTTATTTGAGGAGTTTGTATTTATAGGAACTACGGCAGATACATTATTGTTACTGGATAGTAGTGGATTGTTACTGCCTTGGTTTGACGAACTCTGGTCTATGCTATCGCCTCGTTTAGACTTCGCTATACTTTCGCTATTTCCAGCCTCAGACTCCAGAGACCCGCAACTACCCTCTCCAGCAGTTTCTTGCGAGTTATCTAGATTCTCTGCTGGTTTCACCCTATTACATCGGCTGTTTTCTTCCTTTTCTGGTAAGGGAATCGGTTGAGCTTGTGCTCTCCCAGAACTATTCTTGTCAAAAGTATACGACATCCAATTCCCATATTCATCCATAAAACAATGTATGGCGCCATCGCTCGTGTCCTCAAACGATGTAGCAAAATGTACGTTGCTGGAGCTACTAGCATTTTCCGGGTTTGGGGGCTTCTCTTTTTTCTCGGGGTTGTTTTGTAAAGATGGATTATTCCTTTGTCGTGTGGAACGTTTAATTTTCCTAACTCGGTTTCGGTGATTTCTATCCATTAATGGCCTTAACCGTTGTCCTTCTTCTACGTACTGAACGAGTTCTGGCGGTGCATTATCGAGCACACAACAAGGCATGAAATCCACCCTTGAGTTTAAGAAAGCTGCTAACAAAGGCATAGAAGTTGGTAGTAAAGTGTTTGTTGAGGTCTGGGCTACTTCCTCTATCGAGCGTTTTCTGGTTTTGTGCGCATTTTCTCGTTCCCCACGTACACTCTGTCTATGACTTCGCGGTCTCTCTTCTCTATTTGGCGGTGGCATAACCACTGTGTTCGCGTTAGTCGCAGCGAATAAGCACTCTAATCCTTGTACCAAAGCAGCTTGAGCTTCGACAGCATCCATAAGAATCCGATCCTCATTTTGATTCTCATCTCTTTCCTTCCTAGAATCTCTCTTCTTGTTCTCCTTCTGGGATGAAGCTCGTGAACGTGCTAAGTTTTTTATCTGCTTTGGTATAGCGCCCAAGTTTTTTGGAACGTTGGTCGAAGACTCTCCTAGAGCATTAGCGAGTTTTTGTCGCAGTACTTCTTCTGGACCTAGACATATCTCTTCTTCTTCTTTGTAACAAGAGCCTGATCTTTTAGATTGTGAGGCTTCTTCGAAGAGCCAATCTAAACTATATACGCTCCGCTCATCTGCACTTTTGCTGTCACATGTCAACTGAGATTCCTCAGTTTCTGGTGCGTTGTTTTTGTCATATTTACTATCATCCTGTGGCCTTTCTAAATTCGTATCACTGCTACTGCTAGAATTAGATATATCGTGGTCCCACAATTTTTTTTCTACGGGTTTTTTCTCTTCTGATTTCTTTTCTGATTCTGGATTATCATTTGATTCTAAGCTAGATTTTTCTATAAGCAAATCTTTAGAACTAGCGCTTGCTTTATCAAAATAGTCGCCGTTTGGATTATATTTACAATCGCAGGAATTTATTTGCCTATCAGACCTTTTTCCGTCATAATGTGTATCATTTTTAGATAACTTTTTCAGTCTTACATGTTTCGATTTGTCGTTTGGGCAATCTGGGTTATGCCTTGTGCCCACGTGGCGTTCGCAACAGTGTTTTTTGGTTTCGTGGGGATTTTTTGTACGAACTATGCGCACTTCTGCAGCTCGATCCAATAAAGGTGATCTGGACCCGTTGTTTTCATAGTCAGAATCGCTTGAACGCATAGCAGGTGAATGCTCCGCGTCCCAATCGAATCCTCGAAATTGTTTCTCATCTTCATATTCACTGTAGCTTTCCCCACTTGAATCTAAATCTGTTTCCTTTTGAGATGTCTGCATTTCGTCAGAAATTTCTGCTATGGGATATACGATTTCAGAGCCATATGTTAAATATGGATAGCTGCATCCTTCACCCGATTCATTTTTTGGATACAAGTTTAAGTGCGGGCCGCGAGTTAAACTCTTGCTTGGTGGAGGAATTACTGCACTTTTAGGATTCTTAAGCATTTGCCCGCCTATCGTTTCCGCACTATTTGGGTGCGGTGATAAATTCGATACACTAGGAGGTGGGCAACCAATTTCTAAGGCAGCGCTTTTAATTCGTCTTACGCCAGGACTCTTACCCTGTTTCTTGTCAGCATCTCCAGTTGGAGTTTCCGCCATCATATATTCACCCAGCTCTACACTAGCGAAGAATCCCGTGTCTGCATTATTGGAATGCCTTCTCATGTGAGAAACTAATTGCGCTGTGGAATTAAGTAGCGGCAACTGTATGGTTGACATCGTTGAATTCGAATTCCTTCTCATATTAGAGGATTGTGCTGTGGCAAGTGCCATAGCAGATTTAGTACAACTTTCATCGGGATAGTTCGTGTACCTTCGCCTATGAGCTATTCGTTTTTTCGGTGATGGAGGACCCACACTGGGTTCAGAATTATCTCTCGAATCAGAGCTTAGTTGTCTAGCGAACTTTGACTGATAAGGTTCCCCGGCCGCCTCACTACCATCTAAATACAACCATTCCTTAAAAAAATCCCTGTTACTTGACCCACGGCGATGGGGGCATTCGTGATACCGTCGGCTAACTTTAGCAAACGGACCTTCATCAGTCAATATATGCATGGGTATATTACTATCTACTCTTGGAGTTCTAGAAGCTTCTTCAACTATTAATTCGTCAATTCTGCCGTGTCCTCGCCTGGCCTTGGTTCTATGTTCCCTTTTATGGCCCGACTTGGACCGGCTTCTATTAGTTGGACGGGTTTTGGAAGGCCCCGGTGTTTCGGCAGGTTGGGCCACGCAAAGATCTGATTTGGTGGTGGCCACTGCTTCTGCTTGCTTCGCAGAAATAGCACTATCTTCCATACTTGATTCCGAACTATTTTTTCGATGTACATCTACTTTTAAATCTGAAACAAAAATTAAAAATATTTTAGATTCAACCTGGCAATTAATCATTTCGAAATAACATGCATTTGCTACATAAATATATACCAGGTTTTGTAATAAAATTAAAAGGTAACTGCTACCTATAGTACTGTTGTTTGGTTTATGATACTCTAATGATGTTACAGAGTCGTTGTCGCTCGTTGCTGCCGCCGCGCCCCCAAGTCTTAGCATTTGCATTTCCATGCCTTCTTCTGGGCTGTAAAAAAATTTAAGATTTCCTTGTATATGAACAAAAAGTATAACGTTCAGGATCAATAAATCTGTTTGAAATCTAGTTACATACATGACATTCTAAGTAAATAGTGTTATTGAAATCGAATCGGACAGTTACCGGGCAAAAGCCATTTATGGTGAGTAACTTACACAGCAGTCTCATTAGGATTCCCAGTGTCGCTGGGCTGCACGATGATGCATTCCTTGGTGTCGTACATATGATGCAGGCCGTGGTTGACCAACTTGAGGCAGGTGAACAGCAAGGCTACGAGACCGCAGTAGATAAGCCACCCGAGACTCGCTGGTGGGAAGTACTGGAATGCAACCGTGTTTGTAATGAGTTATATTGAACAGTATACAAATATCTGAACATTATTGACGATTGACCAAGTGGCATGAATACTCAGCTGTCAGTAGAATAAAAGAAATATTGCAGACCATTATTTGGCTATGTTTTCTACATACATTTTATAAGTGCATGACAGTTTGGTCGATCCAGACATAGGTCCATATTTGTCACACATTTTTTTATTTCTTAACCTCAAGTCTTTACTGCCATATTTCATCATCGACCCATTGACGTCCCACTGCTGGGCACAGGTCTCCTCTCAAAATGAGAAGGGTTAGGCCATAGTCCACGACGCTGGTCAAGTGCGGATTGGTAGACTTAACGCACCTTCGAGAACTTTGCAAAGAATTCTCAAATGTGTAGGTTTCCTCACGATGTTTTCATTTACTGTTAAAGCAAGTGATAATTAATTTATAATACGCACGTAACTTCGAAAAATTAGAGGTGCGTGCGGGGTTTGAACCCCGGCCGCTCAGCTTGAGAGGCCGGAATTTTCACCGCTAAGCTATCACTGCTCATATTTACATATTACTGCTTTGCCATATTTACAGACCTGTTATTAATGTAAAATCTGTTAAACAAATAAACAAAGCACTACAAAATAGTAAATGACATCTATTTATAACATAGCATGTTACTACCAGACCAGAATCAATATGAATTCCACACTTCATATCTGTCACTGTTTTATTGATCTTCAATTAAGATATGACGTAATGTACTGTCATTTAATGAATCAATTAAGATGTGTTTGATAGATTGCAGTACTAGTTTTATAGGCATGCCATTGCATTGTAATAATAGGGGTTCAAATATGCAACTGCCGTTACAGAACACTGGTTAATTTGAATTACAATAAAATCTTTTTTTATGTGGTTTTAAGTTTAGAGACTCTTTTCAAATGTAAATTTAGGTTTTCTAAATCATCACCATATTTTTTATACCAACACAAAAAATTATTTCAAAACTATAATAGTTACAGTTTGAAACCCTCTATTGTTGTGATTGTACTCTCCATACCTGTCCATAAACGACCACTATTTTACCATATTTGTTATAATTTACCATGAATAGGAAACTACAAATCTCAGAGAAACAAACAAGGAAAAAATTTGTTCTCAAGCAGCTTGAGGAAATACATTTACCAGTACCATAAAGTTTCATCTTAAATTCATTAATCATGAGTAAGCTGGCAGTAATGTATAGATGGTATAGAATGTGGTAAGTAATTAATTACTTCAATGTAACAAATGTTCTATTAGAAGTTATTTTTCTTCTCTATACATAACGGCAATTTCATATTTAATCCTTTAATATTAATTTGATTTAAAAAGTTTTAACCAAACTATATGGAACTATGGTGAAAATATTGCTCTACTGTGCAACAATTTCAGGTTTCATCATTGGCCAGGCAGATATATAAAATATATTAATAAAAATTTCACTTTTTATGCTTGGCGTTGTGTCCATGGCACAAACAATACAGGAAATAAGGCATTATGTGTAAAAATCTACACTAAATTAAAATAAAAATGTATGGTGAAAATAAGACCAGTATCGCCATTACCCAGTATTATACACAAACAACCTAGATGTAGTAATATCATGTATAATGTGGTCAAATCATGCAAAATAAAATAACAAAGTTATAAATCACAAACCACCTCTAGCTAAATTTCTAAAATAGCTCCATAAAATGCCAGAATACATTATATGAATGAATAAACTCCATAAAATACCAGCATACATTATATAAATGAAATATGAATGAATAACTCCATAAAGTGTCAGAGTACATAATATAAACGAAATATAATTGAATAAACTCTATGAAGTGTCACAATACATTATTTAAGTACCATACCCCATATAAACTTTACGTTATAATATATTATTTAGTAGCCATGTTTTTACAAGTAAGGTTTAAATACTATTCTTACATTTAATAGATACTAGAAAAAGTGAGCTTAAGCTTACTCAGTGATTAAAGAATCCAAAAATATTATGGTCTGAGAAGATGTGCTTCATTTTAAAAGATCCAATTTGTACTAGATACTCATATTATGTGCATCAAATGACATCGATTGGATCATATTGCATGTATTTGTGGTTATAGTAACATACAGTAAAAGTTGTCAATTAGTGTATTGACGGTTAAGAATTAATAATGTCAAGCTCAAAGGAGTCAACTTTACAACATATAAAAAAAACATTTCCATGCTGCAAAAAGAAATATTTTAAAAATCTTTATATCTATTTTTACCTTCGGTTTTGACTTAGATAATATTTCCATACTGATTAATTACATAAATTTTATGAATTTTTATGCAATTGTTTAAGTACGTCAAGCTAAATTAAACTTAAATCTAAATTAGACATGGTTTTTAACCTTCGATATATATTATATCGTAGTGAAATCTTTATTTCAATGTGATTTTGGCAATTTGTAGATTGTAATTTCTATGATTGAAAACAAATTATTTAGTATCTAATAACATGTAACTTGTATTTGTAATTTGTACTGACAATTAAAAATGCCACACTCTCGCCAATGTCTCAAATCCACTGTTGCCGTGCCATTCAGCAAGCTGTCAGTGTTCAGCAAGCCAGCAGCAAGTGCTTGTAGATTTCAAATTTTTTATAGTGAGATTTTCTCCAACCAATTGCTAACCAAATTACAGAATCTTTAGTAGTGTTTACAAACAAGGCTGTTAAAATGCATGTTGATAACTACAAATATGAACCCATTATACTCTTGAACAGGTTAAATAATATACTTAAGTACAACAAATTTTAAAGAATACCCTATTTTCTTTATATAAATCAAAAAATGGGTTTGGTATGTGAAGGCATTATAGCTTAAGGATGGCAGTATAGTGTTGTATTTTTGTACTCGATTGGTAAAATACTGAATACTTTTTACACCCCTAATCCCACATTAGTATTCCTTGTATCATAAGTGGCATGGACACAAAAGAACATAAGACAAACTTTCAGTGCAGAAATTAAAATTAATCATGTAGATTTTTTTATGTTTAGGAGTAACAAACAAGCATGCAGGCCACCTGATGTTAAGTGATCACTGCAGCCCACAGACACCTACATCTGACCTCGAACGAAACTGAAGTTCTATCTGAGATTGTACGTAGATGCATCACTACTCCTGAGGACTAAGATGGACTTTGTCATAAGTTTGCCCAGCAACCAGACCTCTCTAACCGAAAAACAAAAACTGCTTCATGGTGGACTATGAGGCTGTCGGTGGTACTCCTCTGGGAGAACTATAATCCTACCACATATCACATTTGCTTGGGAAATGAACCCATAATCCTCTCACATCACTGATATAATCACCACAATGGCACTCTGGTCATATTTTAGATTTGGTAATATTTATAAAATACTAAAGGGTAAACAAACAGGAAAATGGATAGCATACATTTTGTCCCAAGTTTCCCCATACATTCTTTACAGACATTATTCATCCATAGTATAGTAATATTCTCAGAAGACTAACGTCAAGACTATGGCTACTCAGAATGAAGAAGATTAAGTCTATCGCACATCATGCCAGAAAAATGTTTAATGGTCAGTTCATATGTTTTGTAAATTCTATAAAGATCTTTCACTCTCAATGGTTTTTTCACTCCTAAAGTACATTGTAATTCATTTTAAATATATACAAGACTCGCAAGAAATCAAAGAACATACATAGAATTTAAAATCTGTGTTCTAACATTCTCCAAGGTCAAGGTTCATATGATATATTACTGGGTGATCAGTCGTTGGCGGCATCAAGTGTTACTTTATAACTAAAGAAATAAAGAACAAGAATATTGAGAAAAACCACTAACAATATTGAATAATCAATTTTTGTTTTTTTTATGTTTGTAAAGTAGCAAACGAGCATGCAGGCCACCTGATGTTAAGTGGTCACCACAGCCCATGGAC